>CM045738.1:43974796-43987296 GCA_024760905.1 Plotosus lineatus
CCTTCTTGCTGTGAGGCGGACGTGCTAACCACTACGCCACCGTGCCGCCGCGGAGGAATACACGTAGAAGAATAAAAGGCTAAACGACCTCGAAAAACAATTTCCCCAGCAGAGCTCGTAAATCAAAATTTTTCTCGTTGGATGGGGCAGATTTTTGGTGGAATCAAAGCTCGTACCATGGAAAATTCATTACAAACGACACTTGTACGTCGAGGGACCACTGTATATTACTCTTCCGAGTTTGATTTAAATACAATCTGAAAATTTTTAAATGACATTTATGAGTGAATTTGACACAACCACGAATATGTCAGTGTTTATTACAATCCCAGTCACATGATGTTAGAAATACAACACCACTGTGGCGCCATGTACATTCACAAACCTGCAGGCAGGGGGAGCCATGTATTGATGGGGTGCTTATCACCTCCTTGCTGGTAGGAAGAGCAAACAGACAGATGGAGAACTGTCAGCACCGATTAAACACATCACAGATATGCATACAGAGAAACACTCGACTATAAGAAGGTCACACACATGATGAGGGATTATGATTGGTCAGAAGGTGCTAGGTTCTGGATTGTGATTGGTCAGATGATTAAAGTTGCATAATAGCAGCTCTGACAGTTAGTGCCTGATAATGTTAGTGCAGTGCACTTTAATTCACTTGTTCTGACAGGATATCATTTCTGTAGTAAAAGACTGGTACAGTACAGCTGATGTTCTTATAATAAACAGTTAAAAAGAAAAAAAAACATAATATGTGACACAGAAGGTTATAATTCTTCATGGTCTCTTGCAAAAGGGTGTAACACTGTGGTTTTCTCGTATGAACTTAAAGAGAGAAAATAAAGAGAGGTGGGGAGGGAACAAGTGTTTATTGTTGTGATAATGGAAGTGAGGTCAGCAAGTCACCTGATCAGCGTTACAAGTGCAAGTATAACTATAAATGGATAAAATCGTACCAGCTCACTGTTGCGTAATAAATTAAAACGTTTTCATTTTTGAGGAAAATAATAATGTTCACGGTTGGAACAGTGACTTCACCCCAGCACACACACACTGTTAGTCAGTATTACTCTAACACACACACACACACACACACACACACACACACACACACACACGCACTGTTACTCAGTATTACTCTAACACACACACACACTTGCACTGTTACTCAGTATTACTCTAATACACACACTGTTACTCAGTGTTACTCTAACACACACTGTTACTCATTATTACTCTAACACACACACACACTCAGTATTACTCTAACACACACTGTTACTCATTATTACTCTAACACACACACACTTACTCAGTATTACTCTAACACACACACACTGTTACTCAGTATTACTCTAACACACACTGTTACTCATTATTACTCTAACACACACACACACTTACTCAGTATTACTCTAACACACACTGTTACTCATTATTACTCTAACACACACACACACACTTACTCAGTATTACTCTAACACACACACACACTGTTACTCAGTATTACTCTAACACACACTGTTACTCATTATTACTCTGACACACACACACACACTTACTCAGTATTACTCTAACACACACTGTTACTCAGTATTACTCACACACATACACACACACTGTTACTCAGTATTACTCTAACACAGACACTGTTACTCATTATTACTCTAACACACACACACTCAGTATTACTCTAACACACACACTGTTACTCAGTATTACTCTAACACACATACACTGTTACTCAGTATTACTCTAACACACACACACTGTTACTCAGTATTACTCTAACACACACACACACTGTTACTCAGTATTACTCTAACACACATGCACACACAGCACACACACACTGTTACTCAGTATTACTCTAACACAGACACACTGCTACTGAGTATTGCTCTAACACACACACCACACACACTGTTACTCAGTATTACTGTAAGACACACACACACTGTTACTCAGTATTACTGTAAGACACACACACACTGTTACTCAGTATTACTCTAACACACACACCACACACATACACAGACACACACACACACACTGTTACTCAGTATTACTCTAACACACACACACACACACTCAGTATTATTGTAACACACACACATACACAGTTACTCAGTATTACTCTAACACACACACACACACACACACACACACACACACACACACACACACACACACACACACATACACGCACACACACAATGAGCGTACTCATGACTAACACAAACAGTAATCCGTGAAATGAAAGGAAGTCTCTTTCAAGGGAGGCCGGATGAAGCAGAATGCTCAGATTCAGTCGTTCGCTTCAGAAATGTTTCTGACATCATCACTTCACCTTCAGTTTAATTTTTTCTTGAAAGGGTCACTGGAATATGAAGTGCAGGATATGCTGTGAATATCCGGGGGTTGAATCGCGTCCCTTTTTGATGTCCTCATACCGGATGGACGAACTGATAAACGAGCCTCTGAGACACATCCGGTTTCTTGATGATTCCCTTCTTGTAGTACTGTCGGATGGAGCGGCTCAGTTTATCGTAATTCATGGCAGGCCGGTTTTTCCTGATCCCCCACAGCTTAGCCACATGGGCTGAGTCCTCGATTTTAAAAATGCCTGCATGTGAGAGGAGAGAAGTGATGATGGAGTCAGTAATGTTTCCCAGAGGAAGAAGACAGCAGTTGAACATGACCTTCTCTTTATCAGATCGCAGCGCTGCAAATCCGAGATGAGACGCACGCTGCGTTCTTCATGAGCTCTGAGGAGAAACGTTTCTGTTCTTGGCTTTGGAAAAAAATCCTGCTCGGAATGTCTGGAAGCGGTGTGTGTCATTTCAGGGTGCATTAGAAAGAGCAAGTGTGATTTCAACCTTTTATATAAAATCTGCCGTTTATTTATTTGTGCTAAAATGGATGGAATCCGAGGTTCCTGATGGAGTGTATATGGATGATGATGGTGTTGATGTCGGTGGATCTCACCTTTCTCCTTATTGAGCCAGCGGATGGATCGTCCATAGTCGTGTGGTTTCTGGAGCAGCTCTCGGAGGAATTGCCACAGGTGGATGGTCTGCCCACTACTGGATGAGTCCGCCTCAACACACAGGTCACCTGTTCCTGGAACCAAACAAAACCACTCTGAGATGGGGGCGGCGTTTGTAATTTGGTAAAATGAATCACAACCAGGTATATTTAATGATGAACACTCATGGGTGGGGCTGAGCGAGGCGGGTAGTGCCATGCTTTATCTAAACTATATTGTCATTCTAAAGTCTCAGGCGCATCTCACCAGGTGGCATAAATGTGCATCCAACTGATAAAATGGTACGATGGTGAAAGTCGTGTCCCTGGAAAACTTATTTCGCCGTATGTTCAGATTCGGTGAAGAACCTTGAAATGTACGGTAGTTATACCGTACTTATTCTGAAATTGTCAGTTTTGACCTGTGGACTCCCTTTACGCATCCGCTATTTATCACTTCCCATGGGCTCCGTGTTAGTAATCATTCGCTGAACATGTGCTCTGTATCGGTCACAACTTCTGTTCACCCGCAGGATCTCAGGTTATAGTGCGGCCGTAAGTCAGGCCCTCCAGACATCAACAGATGAGGAATGCACGAGTTCTGGGAAAAAAAGAATGCATGCCTGGCACACAACAATTGTACCACCTACAGGTGCCTTTGCTTGGTTGAGTCCATTCAAAGTTAATTGCATGCACAGAACTTTTCACTGTATGGATTGGACCACGCCTGACAAGGAACACATTCACTGAGAAAAGGACAATAAATGTATGCGAACGGAGACAAAATAATTGAAAATGTTGCTCTCTGTTGAATGTGCATGAAAAATCTTCCAACAACGTGGGAGTACGGCTTTAAATTTCATGGCAGAGAAATGTATGGATGAGTCGATTGCAAATCAGTGCGGTCCTTGCTCTGTGCAGGATGATTTTAACCAGTAGGGGGCGTTTTGAGCCCCCCCCCCCTAAAATTATTTATTTTAAGACAAAAATGCTAATTGTATCAAAATTAACTACAACATGAGGGCAGTGGTGGCCTGGTGGGAAAGGTGAAGGATCACTCATCCTAAGGTTGGGGGCTCAAGCCCCACTCTTCACTGTTTGTCACTGTCTGCCCAGTGCACTAACTGGGTTATCAAAGGCGGACCATGACTCTCACTGTCTCTGATGGGAGGTTCATCTAAAAGAACCATTGATGACTTTCAACAAGAGTAGCTGCAAAGCTGTCAGCATGTTTCTTCCCTGTGATGACCTGGTAAGCTGTCCACGGTGTACTCTGTCCTTGCCTAGAGTCGACTGAGATAGACACCAGCCTCCCTGCAACCTCAATTAGAATTAAGCAGTTCAGAAAATGAATGAATGACTACAACATGCATGCCTTTAATCACAGAAGAGGCATACAATTTATTTTACAGCTTAAGCAGCACCATTCAGTCTGCAGGACTTCTTTAATAATAATAATAAAATAATTATAATAATAATAAATATAATAATAATAATAATAATAATGTGTGTATTTACTGGCACTGTTTTGAAGAGAACATCGGTCCTTCATCCAGGCAGCTGAAATAAAGAGCATATGATTTAAAGGGCTTACATTGCTGAATCGGATTCACATTCATTGCGTGTACATTGCAGCTTCTGACCAATTAGAATTTAGAATCTAACAGCGGTGTTGTGTAAATGATGGTGGATAAACGTGAGGGTGAGTCGAGTTTACCAGTCTTCCAGATGTCAAGATGGGCGAAAAACACATCGCCGCATGGTGGGCAGCAGCGCCTGAAGTCATCCTCGCTCATCACACACAGCTCGGTGCCGCTCAAGTATTGGAAGGCTTTTCCCACGTCCGGGAGACGGTACAGGTGCTCTGTCCACAACAACCACTTCTGCACATGCCCTGAGGTCCACTCTGCAGGATCTGAAAAAAGATAAATCGATAATTTGTAAAATGAATCACGTACTGTTCTCATCCTGTCTCTGACCTGTGTCCTCTCACTGGTCTGTAGTGTAATATAAAAGGTTCAGTGGTTCCTGATGTTGACTCTCATTTTTTTTTCTGTTCAAGTAATTTGGATTATTCTTGTTTTAAATGGATATATTCTCTAACCGTTCTTTCATCAGGATGCGTACAGGTATACCTCGGGTTACATTGTTAATTGGTTCCAGGAGAGACAAGTCGAAAAATGACTTAAAGCGAATTATTTTGTCTCTAGGCTAACCTAGGCTAAGCTATGCCAAATTTACTTGTATAATATTAGATAAAACTATATACCGTATTTTCCGGACTACAAGTCGCCCATTTTTCATACTTTGGCTGAAGGTGCAACTTATACTCCAGAGTGACTTATATGTGAAATTATTACATATACAGTAATCCTATTCGCCATAATAATAACGAAGATAATTTCACATGTTTGCTGTTTTTACAATCACAACCACAAGATGGCACTCTAGACTTGTGTTCCAGTACCTGCTCATCCTGTACCGCTGAAGAAATGCCCCCCAAAAGAAATCCTGTTCTATGCTTTAGTTTGATTTCCATGTTACTAGTGCTCTAGTGCCTTCCCTGTGAACAATAAACCCACCCATTTTCATAAATGAAATGGGGAAATCGTAGTCACTATACTAGAGATGGGGAGAAACACGGAAATCCAACTAAAGTGGGAACTGGTGGAGCACGGAGCTGAGAGCCAGAGAGATCACGGGGATAAGGGACAATCTTCTAGCACCGGGAAGAGCGCTGCTAGTCTTTATAACCCGTAATTAAATGGAATCAGGTGTGTTTGTTTAGCACTCCACCCCTCATGTGGCAGCCACACCGCTCTCCAACACACATTTCAATGCGCAACTCTTTTGTGAGAGACCATAACACACTAAAAATCCACAGTGCAG
Source organism: Plotosus lineatus (assembly GCA_024760905.1). Lineage (NCBI taxonomy): Eukaryota > Metazoa > Chordata > Actinopteri > Siluriformes > Plotosidae > Plotosus > Plotosus lineatus. The sequence goes on from CM045738.1 coordinate 43,980,722, forward strand.
TTAAAGAGTCTCTCACAACACAGACCATAACATAATGTACCGTATTCAATAATTTTTTCACTTAATTTGCGGACCTATGGTATGAGTTACGGTACTGTTAACTTTTGTTCAAAAGATGATGGAACGGATTAAGACCATTTACATTTTTGTAATGGGAAAAGCGGATTCGGAATCCGAACAAATCGGAATCCAAACAGCCGTCTGGAATGGATTAAGTTCGGGTACCAAGGCTCCACTGTAAATGTGTGTGTGTATTTATACATAATATTTAATATACTAAATATATATAATATAATATATAATATATAATTTTAATGACGTAAACTTTATTTTTATTATTTTTTTATTTTTCCATATATCGTTTTGAAAACGATAATCAAGAACGACTCAACTTGAAATGACTTAAATTGAGATATACCTGTATATGGAAGGAGTCTCCAGTTTCAGCACTTTATAGCAGTCACGTAAATTTTACAGGAAAAGGAAGTTCTTTCAAGTGAAATTATGGTACAGATTCAAATTAATTTTTTTTTTAAATTTTATACATTTGTTTAAAATGCTCCAAAAGCAGACACAAATAAGTATTTAAGTGAAATATATGAAGTTCGGTGCATATTTCTAAAATTAAAACCAATAGCTCTTCATTTATTCATTTATTTCCTGAACCGCCTAGCTCATGCAACTCCTTGGACATCTTGAACAATTTGCCAGTCCACTGCAGGGCCAAAACCCACACAACCATTCACAATGACACTCACACCTAGGGGTTGATTTGAAACAGATAATTAGCCATATGTCCATGTCTTTGGACTGTGGGAAGAAACCAAAGTCCCCAGAAGAAGTCCACACAAGCGCTGAGAGAACATGCAAACTGTACACAGATTAAATACCCTTGTTGAGTCTGGGACTTGAACCCAGGACCATCTTGTTGTGAGGTTGATGTGCTGTCCATTACATCACCATGCTGCCCTACTGTTTAGATGAAGATGTTATTCCGAAGAATAATTACTTTTAAACATTTTATTTATTTCCCATGTCGCTCTCACCTGGAGGGATGTTGAGAAGTTTGCATGCTGTCTCGATGTCCTTCAGCACCTCCTCCAGTACTAAACTCTGCACCTGCTCCAGGCACCTGTCTTCAATGTCTGTCTGTCCATTCAGACCCATACACAGAGCTTGCTGTCTCGCTGTGCTGTCAATCACAGAGTCTTGCCCTGCCTGCTTACACTGATGTAAGTCCTCCTCCCTGTCGATGAACGTGAACGTTTCAGCCTTCCTGGAGATCCAGGCCGAGTCCTCAGACAGCAGCATGTCAAAGCGGGACAGGTACTCTGGCATGCTGGGTAAACTGTGGAAGCTTTTGGAATAATCCTCAGTGGTGTAGGGTACGGCATGGCCGTGTGGGAACCCTGGGACATCGAGGTACAAATGAGGCCGGATGGGACTTGACATGATCCTCTTCTGTCCTAAAATTATTTTTAGATCATACACACAAATTTATATCTATTGAAAAATAAAGAACTGGTTCAGTGTTCAAGAGAAATATTCGTCAAGTTTTTTTAATGAGAAGATATAGTAGCCCCCTGTTTTCCACCATGGCTCAGTTCTAGCCCTTCCCATGGATCAAGAAAATCCGCGAGTTATTGACGCGGTTTTAAAACCCTATGGATAATATTACATACGCTAAAACATGCTTCTTAAACACATTCTATAGACAGTCTTACTCATAATACACTAATAATGCAGTGATAATTTAGTAATAATACAGTAATAATGCGGTAATAATACAGTAAGAATTAAGTAAAACATTTTAATTTTGTACTGTGGTAATATTTGTGAATCAATAAAGCGCTTAGGCTTCTTACCAGAAGCTAGAGAAGATGCAGGGGGGTTTGAGTGACATCATAGGGCTTAAATAATCAATAAAAACACATGCAAAAAAAAAAATACTTCGCAATTCAAGCATAGCATGTGTGCAAAGGAAAAAAATGAGTGTACTCATCATCTGCAACCAATCAGCAGGAGGGAGAAACAAAAGCTCTCAGCCATTGGCTAAATTTGTATCATGTGCCAGTTACTTCTGGGTTTGTGGCCAATTTGTGAGTATGCGGGGGCGCGAGTGCTAAACCACGACTGGTCAAGGGCCTACTGTACATGCGTGCATGTACAACAGATATGAAATCTCTGGTCCGTCAGCGCTCACAGAGAGTTTTCAAATTATTTACATTGTTTTAGAGAATAAATTCAAATAAAATAAAAATGAAACTGTTGTTGTGAAAATATATGCTACACGAACAGCGGCACAATAGCATAGTGCCTAAAAGCAAGAAGGTCCTGGGTTTGATTCCCAGCTCGTGTGTTTTTATGTAGAGTTTGCATGTTCTCCCAGTGCTTGTGTGGGTTTCCTCCAGGTCCTCAGGTTTCCTCCCACAGTCCAAAAACATGCACAGTAAGTTAATAGGTGTGAATGGTTGTGTGATGGAGTCGGATGAGATGGGCGCCAGCCACCCCACAACAATAATTAGGATGAATCGGTTCAGAAAATGAATGAACGAACTAAAAAGACAGTCTGGACTTGTGAATAATGCAACAGTTGAAACTCGAAAGTAAAACTGTGAGAGAATATTTAAATTGTGCTGCAGCTCTTGGTTTGCACTTCAATACTTTGTTTGTGCAGCTGATGATGACTTTCTAAAACATCCTGGTTCTCTGGAAACTATGTGCTTTCTGGAAAGTTCTGGATCCAGTTTAGCTGGGTGTGGTGCAGGCACGACGATTTTCAATGATTAATCATTGTCTCATTCGGGATAATGAAAGATGGATTAATGCTGCGGGAGTCTATGGGACATGTTACAGGTGTTTCTGGCACCGTAACTTCGAGGTCGGGGTGCACTAACTTTTGCACTCAATCATGTACAGTTGAATTAAAATGTTTCCATAGATCCAAGCTAAAGGTTTTCGATGAATTAATCTGAAGTTATTCTGAAGAATTTAAGTGACAGGGATGTCTTCTGTCTCATCAGGAATTTAAAACGCAATTTCAACTTTAATTTTTATTCATATTTCATTCATTTTCTTAACCGCTGAATCCGAATTAAGATCACGGCTGGCGCCCAACTAGGGAAGGCAGAGTACACCCCGGGCATCTCGCCAGGCCATCACAGGGCAGAAACAGTCTGATGGCTATACAGTTATAAAAGTGAGAAATGATTCTTTTTACATGAACCTCCCATCATAGACGGTGACAGACATGGCTGGCCTTTGATAACCTTGTCAGCTGCACTGGGGGGGGGACAGCAGTGACAAGCTATTTGCAGAAACACAAATAAATAAACAAACAACAACAACAACAAACACTTTAAAAATATATTTCTTAAATAAAATTAGGTGGTGTGAGTGTCAGCTATGCGATGGCCTGGCGAGCTGTCCAGGGTGTTCCCCACCCTCGCCCGGAGTTAGCTCAGATGGGCAACAGCCTCCGTGCGACCCGAATTAGGATTAAGGTAAAGGTAAAGTTCTTTGGGCTTTTTACATCGGAGCCTAGAGGCTCATCAGGGCGGTGCTTATCCGCAGTTTCCGTAGCGTGAAGCAACCAGGAGTCCAACTCGTCCTGGATGGGACACTAGTTCATCACCGGTTACCTTCCCAGTATATTTTACTGGAACCCATTTACACTGCTGGGTGAACAGAGGCACACGTGTGGTTAAGACTTTGCCCAGGGGTCTTAGCACAGTGGGGGTCTAACTGGGATTTGAACACACAACCTCCCGATCATTAGCACAGCACCCTAACCACTACACCACCGGCCCCACCTACTGACTGAATTAGGATTAAGAGGTTCAGAAAGTGATGAGGAATGAAATAAACTCACAAAAAATCCTTTCACGTACAAATCTCAATCTCAACTCAATTAGAAAATCTATTCATCCTTCAGTTTATGTTCACTTATATATCCTATAAACAATCATAAAGCTTGTTGTTTCGGGTCTCATTGTGGTCTAAGATTGTAAACAATATAAAACGTATAAAAAACACGCCCCATGTGATCGGAAGATGAGGAGAAGGGTGGAGATGGAGAGATGGGATCAGAAACAGTAGATTTGGAGGTTTTTCTGTCGAGAAGGTTCGATTCAAAAACGACGCTTTGCATTGTGGAACTGTAACACTTCAGTCTGGTGAATGTAAACATTCGTCTTACTTAGGTGGGTTTTTTTCTATTGGACACGATAACAGTGTTGACATTGAGATGAAGAAGCTTTGAGACTTTTATAAATCTGACAGCAAATTAATCATCACAATCAGAATGACGTGAAAAAGGAGAAAGAAAAGAAAAGAGCATCATTTGAAAATGTTTGTTGTGGAAGGTGTGACTGTTTAACAAGGCAGTGTGGGACTGCTAATGTTCGTCAGTGTGTGCGTGTGTGCGTGTGTGTGTGTGTGTGTGTGTGTGTGCATATGTGTGTGTGTGTGTGGGGGGGGGGGTTTCTTACCGGAGTATTCAGGAAATGTAAAGTTTCTTTGTTTTTCCTGGAAGACGTTGAAACTCTTTAGCCGTGAGGATCTGAACAAGCACAGAATGAAGCTGCAAAAAGAAACACGATCCTGTTTTTTCACCTGTGAGACACTTGAGCTGTTAAATATTTACATAAACGTAATCTCATGAAGATAAAAATCACATACGTACAACAGCAAAGATCGAATTTCATCTCTCACTGGATAACAACAACCAGAACGACAATAATGACAATGAAATAATAATAATAATAATAATAATAATAATAATAATAAGGGGCAGTGGTGGTCTAGTGGTTAGGGCGCAGGATCGCTTTTCCTAAGGTTGGGGGTTCGAGTCCCCACAAGGTTGCCACTGTCCCCCCAGTGCAGCTAACTGGGTTATCAAAGGCCGGCCGTGTCTCTCACTGTCTATGGTGAGAGGTTCATGTAAAAGAACCATTGCTGACTTTCGTAAAAAGAGTGGGCTGCAAAGCCGTCAGCGTGTTTCTGTCCCTTGTTAAAAAGGGTTGTGTCAGGAAAGGCATCCGACGTAAAAACCTATGCCAAATCAAATGTGCGAATCACATGACACGCTGTGACAACCCCTGAGAAAAGGAATAATAATAATAATAATAATAATAATAATAATAATAATAATAATGATGATGATGATGATGATGATGATGATGATAGAACACACACACATAATAACAGCACTTATCAGCAACACTTTAAACTTAATAATAAATATTTATAACAATAAAAAAGTTGTTAAAAATGATTACAGTAATAAGAACATGTTTAAACGCATTATTACACTCCTGCACATCAAATATCGTACAAATAATACAATCAATAAAAAGCAAATAATTTACAATAAAATATTACTAAATCATTTCTTTCACTGTCTGTGGTGACGGCTTCATGTAAAAGAACCATTACTGACTTTCCTATAGTGGAGCGGAAGAGTCGGCCGAGATGGGCGACAGCCTCCCCGTGACCATAATTAGGCTTCAGCAGTTCATAAAATGAATGAATGAATAATAAGAAATAATAAAAGAAGAATCAAACTTTACGCATCAAGCAACTAGAAAAACATATTTTAATGAATAAAAAAAAAAACATTTTCATAATTACTATAAAAAACTCTTATTAATTAGTTATAAAATATTATTATGGCAGCACAGTGGTGTAGTGGTTCACATGTTTGCCTCAAAGCAAGAAGGTCCTGGGTTTGATTCATAGCTCGAGCGTTTCTGTGTGGAGTTTGTATGTTCTCCTCGTGCATGTGTGGGTTTCCTCCGGGTTCTCCGGTTTCCTCCCACTGTCCAACAACATGCACAGCAGGTTAATTGGCCGTTCCAAATCAGCCCTTGGTGTGACTGCAGGTATGAATAGTTAAATATTGGCCCAGCGATGTCCTGGTGAGCTGTTCATGGTGTAACCTGCCCTTGCCCAGAGTCGGTTGAGATGTACGCCAGCCTCCCCGCGGCCCTAATTAAGATTAAGTGGTTAAGAAAATGATGAATGAATGAATGACATTATTATTAGATCTCACCTAAATTCCGACACAAATATAATTTGTTTGTTTGTTATATATTTGTATTTTGTTCTATTTTATTCTACAATTATTGTACAATTTTGATTTTAATGTCAAATTTAAGAAAACATTTTGTTTAAGCTTTTTTTTTAATTATTTATGTGGAAGGAACCTTTACACTCTGAGCAGAATCTTATAATCCACAAGGTCAGTTCCTCAGGTGAGAAAAGTTTCACCAGAACTTCTGAGGTTCTTAAAAAGGTTTTTAAAAAATGGTTTTCAATAACACACGCAGTTCTTTAACACAAATTTCATGTGTACATGAAGCAGCAGAACATGAAAACATGAGAACCACAGAACTGTGGAGAGTCAGTGAGAGATGGCGAGACTCACCTGAGCAGAACTGAGACGATGATGTCAGTGAATAGCAACACTGTTCTGAGGGTCTCACCTGTGTGTCCTGAATCTTCAGCATCAGATTGAGTGTGTGTGTGTGTGTGTGTGTGTGTGTGTGTGTGTGTGTGTGTGTGTGTGTGAGAGA
>CM045738.1:43992296-44037296 GCA_024760905.1 Plotosus lineatus
GGTGCAGGCAACAGAGGGGACGAGGAAGTGATGGGCAGATTTGGTATCCAGGACAGAACAGATGTTGATCGATTTTGCAAAAAGGATGGAAATGGCTATAGTGAATACTTTCTTCCAGAAATGACATAAGCATAGGTTGACTTATAAAAGTGGAGGTAGGAGCACACAAGTAGACTACATCTTGTGTAGGTGATGTAATTTGAAGGAAGTCAGTGACTGCAAAGTAGTAGCGGGTGAGAGTGTTGCCAAACAGCATAGGATAGTGGTGTGCAGGATGACGCTGATGGTAAGAAAGGTGAAGAAGTCAAAGGCAGAGCAAAAGACAAAATAGTGAAAGTTAAAAAAGGAAGAGTGTCGTGTTGTCTTCAAGAAGGAGTTGAAAATGGCTTTGGGTGGTCAGGAAGTGCTTCCAGATGACTGGACAACTACAGCTAATGTGATCAGGGAGACAGGTAGGAGAATACTTGGTGTGTGCTCTGGAAGCAAAGTAGATAAGGAGACTTGGTGGTGGAATGAGGAAGTGCAGGAGTGTGAACAAAGGAAGAGGTTAGCTAAGAAGAAGTGGGACATTGAGAGGACCAAAGAGAGCAAACGGGAGTACAGGGAGACACAGCATAAGGTGAAGGTAGCAGTGTCAAAGGCCAAACAGTGGGCGTATGATGACTTGTATGCTCAGTTGGAAAGTAGAGAGGGAGAAAATGATTTATACAGGTTGGCACAGCAGAGAAATAGAGATGGGAAAGACGTGCAGCAAGTTAGATTGATTACAGACAGAGAGGGAAATGTACTGACTGATGAGAGAAGTGTGCTAGGAAGATGGAAAGAGTACTTTGAAGAGCTGATGAATGAGGAAAATGAGAAAGAAAAAACAGTAGAAGAGGTGACTGTCGAGAACCAGGAAGTAGCAAAGATTAGTAAGGGTGAAGTGAGGAGGGCATTGAAGAGGATGAAGAAAAGAAAGGCAGTTGGTCCTGATGACATACCGGTGGAGGTATTGAAGTGTCTATGAGAGGAAGCAGTAGATTTTCTGACAAGAACATTCAGCAAGGTCTTAGATAGTGAGAGGATGCCAGAGGAATGGAGGAGAAGTGTGCTGGTGCCCATTTTTAAAAACAAGGGAGACGTGCAGAGTTGTGGCAACTACAGAGGGATAAAGTTGATGAGCCATACGATGAAGTTATGGGAAAGAATAGTGGAAGCTAAACTTAGAGCAGAGGTCAGCATTTGTGAACAACAGTTTGGTTTCATGCCAAGAAAGAGCACCACAGATGCAGTGTTTGCTTTGAGGATGTTAATAGAGAAGTACAGAGAAGGTCAGAGGGAGCTGCATTGTGCCTTTGTGGATCTGGAGAAAGCATATGACAGGGTGCCAAGAGAAGAACTGTGGTATTGCAGGAGGAAGTCTGGAGTGGCAGAGAAGAATGTTCGAGTGGTACAGGACATGTATGAGAGATGTAAGACAGTGGTGAGGTGTGCTGCAGGTGTGACTGCATCAAGTGATCAGCTCTGAGCTCCTTCTTGTTTGCTATGGTGATGGACAGGCTGGCAGATGAGGTTAGACAAGATTCCCCATGGACTATGATGTTTGCAGATGACATTGTGATCTGTAGTGAGAGCAGACAACAAGTGCAGGAAAATCTAGAGAGGTGGAGGTATGGAGGTTAAAAGGAGGGGAATGAAGGTTAGCCTCAGTAAGACAGAATACATGTGTATGAATGAGAAGGACCCAAGAGGAACGATGAGGTTACAGGGAGCAGAGATAAAGAAGGTGGAGAATTTTAAGTACCTCGGCTGAACAATCCAGAGCAGTGGAGAGTGTGGAAAAGAGGTGAAGAAGCATGTGCAGGCAGGTTGGAATGGTTGGAGAAAAGTGTCCGGTGTGATGTGTGATAGGAGAGTATCGACAAGAATGAAAGGAAAAGTGTACAAGACGGTGTTGAGGCCAGCGATGTTGTATGGTTTAGAGACAGTGGCCCTGGGGAAAAGACAGGAGGCTGAGCTGGAGGTAGCAGAGATGAAGATGTTGAGGTTCTCTTTGGGAGTAACGAGGATGGATAGGATCAGAAATGAGTACATCAGAGGGACAGCACATATTAGATGTTTTGGAGACAAAGTCAGAGAGGCTAGATTGAGATGGCTTGGACATGTACAGAGGAGGGATAGTGAGTATATTGGTAGTAGGATGCTGAGGTTAGAACTACCAGGCAGAAGGCCTCGAGGAAGACCAAAGAGAAGATTCATGGATGTGGTGAAGGAGGACATGAAGGTCATTGGTCTCAGAAAAGAAGATGCAGAGGATAGGGTGAGATGAAGACAGATGATTCGCAGTGGCGACCCCTGAAGGGAAAAGCCGAAAGGAAAAGAAGAAAGAAGAAGGTTTTTTATATTCATTATAATTTTGTATTCTTTATATTTTAAAATATATTTCACGTCTTGTTTGTATTATATTTTTGAAAAATGAAACGCTCCGAAATAAAGTTCATTATTATCAGTTATTTAATTTTTTAAACTTAATAAGCTGCAGTACAGTCGTGTAGTGTTTAGCGCATCTGTGTTTCTGTGTGGAATTTGCATGCCCCTTCCCCGTCCCCCATCCTTGCATGGGTTTCTTCTTGGTACTCTGGTTTCCTCCCATGGTTATAAAAGTGTACTGGCTGTTTCAAATCACCCCTCGGTGTGAATGTGAATGGGTGTGTGTGTTACCCTGCAGTAGACCACTGAGCTGTTCAGGAGGTTTCATGCTTTCTCCCAGAGTCGGCTGAGATAGGCATCATCCTCCCCATGACCCTGGAAGGATTAATTGGTTCACTAAATGAATGAACGTTGTTGAATAAAATGTGCAGTGTCTGATTTGACGGAGAAACCTTTGAGAAGTGTGAATTCCTCTGTCCTGAAGATGAAAAAAAAAAATACAGCTTTCGATCGGACTGTAATAAAGTGTTGGCACTGAAGACTCCGCCCTTAAATTATCTGAAAATATCACTACATTATCCAGTGCACGGTGAGGAACCTGTTACTATGGAAACAATAACATGTTAATATAAATTTGTGACCGTCAACAGTCCTGTTCCAGAACTACATTGTGGTGAAATACAGATGATGATGATGATAATGATGATGATGATGATGATGATGATGATGATGATGATGATGATAACGATGATGATGATGATTAAATACATTAAACAAGTTCTTGTCAACACAATTTCCTCTTCAAAAATCTTAAAAGACAAAACAAAGTAAACATTGGTGAAAGGAATGTGTGTGTAATGTTGTTATCATTGTGATTACGGGACGCCGTGTTCTTTTTCAGACGCATCGCTGTTTGTTAGCGTTCTGTTCTGAAGAAAGAAAATGTTTACTTGTCCAAAATCACATTTTTATGACTCTTTTTGGCTCGGACTCATGACCTCCAGTTTCACCTGTAAATGTTGGAACATATGTCCAGATGTAAAAAACGGGCGGGAAGTGGGGGTTGTCTATGATTTTGCTGAGCAAGTTTGATCTTCTTCCTAAAGATTGCAATGGAGTGAAAGGAGGGAGGAGCATAAAGACTCAATCTGTGATTGAAGAATTCCAGACTGCAAAAGTTAGGGCCATTTCTACCCTACGTTTGTCCAAGGACACAGTAGTGCAGCAAGCAGGGGAAACTGTGAAGACTGGTAGAAAATGGAATCCTCGCAAAGCAGTCCAAGTGGCAGGGGAGGAACTGCGTCATCAAGAGCTGGTTGGAATAGTTTGCAAAGGAAGATAAGGCCTTGGCAACTACGAGGGTAATCGATGGAGCACAGCAGATGACCGAACAAGAAGAGATATGATTGTGCAACAAACTAGAAAAGAAGCGGAATACACCAGGTTTGTCAGAGCAGTGGGGTTGGGAAGCCAAGGCAGCTGGACCAAATGGGAATCAGCCATCCAGCGCCCATTCACATGGAAGGAACTGTGGAATACTGATCAAGGTCAGCTCAGCTTCCTACTACGTGCTGTGTCAGACCTGCTTCCTACGCCTTCTAACTTGCGGATTTGGGGAAAAGAGGAGGACGCCTCATGCTCTCTGTGTAAAGGAAACAACTGCTCCCTGAATCACATCCTCTCAGCATGTCCTCAGACTCTGGGAGAGGGGAGGTACCGATGGGGGCATGACATGGTCTTAAGAGCGATTGCCATAGTGGTGGACCAGCGCAGACTGGAAGTCAACCATCAAAGTATCCAAGATACAGGAAAACCCATCCAGTTTGTGAAAGAAGGATAGATGAAGACCAAGCCTAGCAAGCCTGCAACTAGAGGTTCAGTCCTGTCTTCAGCCTCCGACTGGCAGCTTCTTGTGGATGTGCAGAGGAAGTTGAAATTTCCAGAAGATATAGCAGTTATTCAGATGCGCCCAGATGTGCTGCTACTATCCCGAGAAACGAAAGCCATCCACATAATCGAGCTTACAGTTCCCTGGGAGGATAGACTTGACATCTCACACGAACTGAAAGCGGCAAAATACCAGGACTTGGTAGATGAAGCTTGTATGAACGGGTGGAAAGCAAGCCTGATGCCAATAGAGGTTGGATGCAGGGGTTTTGTTGCAACATCTACAAGAAACTTCCTGCACAAGATAGGTCTTACCCCTACCGCCACAAAGAAGGCGATAAAGTCCATAGCTGCTTCAGCAGAGACATGCTCAAGGTGGCTGTGGATCAAGAGGAGAGAGAGTTGGACCACAATCAATTACAAGCCAGGAGAGTAGTGTGTAGATGCACATTAGAAGACCTCAACAATCAACCAGAAGCCAGCCTGCAGGTGAAGACAGTCTTTTGTCTTTGCTGCCCCACTCAGGTGAAGCGTACAGGTTTTGGGGCGAAACGCTAAAGACCCTGAGATACCTGCTGATGATGCAGACTAGGCACGAAGAAACTACAACAACCACAAGCTGCTGATTATAAAGACGCCAATCAAGCTTTGAGTAGCGTAGCATCATGGATCGATGTTTAAAAACCTATGAAAAAATATAAATGAGAAAGTCAGAGTGAGTCGCTTCAGAGGAGAAGTGTGAAATTTGGTCTGGACTGCTGCAGTGACAAAGAGGTCACATGTGAGTGCTAACGGTTCTGACCCGGCTCAAGCACAACAGTTGATTTCAAGTGCAAGTGTGTGTGTGTGTGTGTGTGTGTGTGTGTGTGTTCATCCTATACACCTTTAGAGCATCACTGATGTGATGGATATCGTCTTTAAAGGTGAGATTGTACCGTGCAGTGTGTTGTATATACTGTACAGGATTTATCTGTAATATTGCTGTTGCGCGGTGCCTAACAGGTGACACACACAAGTTACGGCGGTTCAGCCGTAATCGTACCAGCATGCACACATCTCTTGCTCTTTATTGATGTAGCACAGTGTGATGAACTCATTTGCATGATGGATGAATTTGTATTTGTAATAAATAAATAAATAAATTGAATGAAGACAGACCAAAAGCAGGTTAGCATGGAGGCCTCACATCACTCTATGGACGAGGGATAAAAACATAGTTGCCGGTGAAACTAATCTCTGCCGTATTTACTCAAGTCAAGGCTGGCAATACACGATTAGAAATACATTTTTTATCAAGAGAGTGTATTTATTAATTTCTCTTCTGTGTATCATGCTGTATAGACTATAAGACTACGCTATTCATAGACTTAAAACACTGCGGCTCTTTGTTTCTTATATTTAAGTAGGTAGGTAGGTAAACAGATAAGTAGGTAGGTAGACAGATATGCAAGTATGTAGGTAGGTAGGTAGGTAGGTAGGTACTGTAAATTGGTAGGTATGTAGGTCAGTGAATGAGAAGGACCCAGGAGGAACGGTGATGTTACAGGGAGCAGAGATAACGAAGGTGGAGGATTTTAAGTACTTAGGCTCAACAATCCAGAGCAATGGAGAGTGTGGAAAAGAGGTGAAGAAGCGTGTGCAGGCAGGCTGGAATGGTTGGAGAAAAGTATCCGGTGTGATGTGCGATAGGAGAGTGTCAGCAAGAATGAAGGGAAAAGTGTACAAGATGGTGGTGAGGCCAGCGATGTTGTATGGCTTAGAAACAGTGGCGCTGAGGAAAAGGCAGGAGGCAGAGCTGGAGGTAGCGGAGATGAAAATGTTGAGGTTCTCCCTGGGAGTAACGAGGATGGATAGGATCAGAAATGAGTACATCAGAGGGACAGCACATGTTAGATGTTCTGGAGACAAAGTCAGAGAGGCTAGATTGAGATGGTTTGGACATGTACAGAGGAGGGATAGTGAGTATATTGGTAGTAGGATGCTGTGGTTGGAACTACCAGGCAGAAGGCCTCGAGGAAGACCGAAGAAGAGATTTATGGATGTGGTGAAGGAAGACATGAAGGTCGTTGGAGTCAGAAAAGAAGGAGGACAGGGTGAGGTGGAGGCGGATGATTTGCTGTGGCGACCCCTGAAGGGAGCAGCCGAAAGTAAAAGAAGAAGAAGAAGAAGTAGGTCAGTGAGTGTGTGTGTGTGTGTGTGTGTGTGTGTGTGTGTGTGTGTGTGTGTGTGTGTGTGTGTGTGTGTGTGAGATGAGGCATCTGTGGTAAAAACCTAAAAGTTTTAAAAATCTTGAGTCATTACTGAAAGTAGAAGAAAGATCAGAATTGTGTATAATACTGTCATGGGGCAAATTTGCAGCCTATTCCAAAAAAATTAACAAAAGTCCAATGTAAACATTCACGTGCAAATCAAGGTGCATGGTGTGCTGTTAGAGGTGATTGTGCAATGCAGAGCTTTTGTTGGCTGTCCAGAATAAATGATTTAAAAAGTCCAGTGTAAATATGTTGTGCGGTTAAGGTACATGGTGTGCAGAGAGTGGTGCAGTGCAAAGCAGCTATGTGTGTGTGTGTGTGTGTGTGTTAGCATCTTCCATAAGAGAAAAAGAAAGCTGATGGCATGGAGAGGAATGCTCTCCTCAGTCTGTCAGTGCAGCAGGGCAATGACAGCAGCCTGGCGCTGAAGCTGTTCCTCTGGCCGGTGATGACGTTGTGCAGTGGATGCAGTGGATCGTCTATAATCGACAGACGCTTACTCAGCGTTCATCACTCTGCCACAGATGTTACACTGTCTAGTTCCGTACTGACTGATGACTCATGTAATGAGATTGACCACTTTGTGATGCTCTATTGGGGGCCATGCTCCATGCCTTTTTGTCACAATGTACACCAGTGTGGCTCCACACTCTGTCTGTCTGTCTTCCTTTCGGCTTTTTCCCTTTTACTCGGGAGTTGCCACAGCGAACCATTTGATTCACACGTTTGATTTGGCAGAGGTTTTTACGTCGGATGTCGGATGTTTAGCAAGGGACAGAAACACACTGACGACTTTGCAGCTACTCTTTACGAAAGTCAGCAATGGTTCTTTTACATGCATCTCACCATAGACAGTGAGAGACATGGCCCGCCTTTGATAACCCAGTTAGCTGCACTGGGGGGGACAGTGACAACCTTGTGGAGAGTGGGACTCGAACCCCCAACCTTTGGATCAGCGATCCAGCGCCCTATACCACTAGACCACCACTGCCCCATTGTGGCTCCACACTCTCTGGACCATTAATAATAATAATAATAATAATAATAATAATAATAATTCTTTTATTGTCAAAGTCCATTGAAATTTGATTTGTGCTCTGGGCACCTGTCGCTACTGTGCAACACCTGTAATTAAGTTGTTCTATCCTTCAATTCAGGCATTAAAGGGTTAATAATCACGTGGAATTTACACTATGATACTGTTTTGACTGTATGTAGGTCAGAGAACGCTTACATTCAAAGTTCTCACATCCACTGATTATCTTCACTCTTAAGATTAAAGTTGAACAGGATGAAATCCCTTTGCATTCTTGTTCTGATAAAACTGAAAGGTTGAAGTGGGATTATAAACTGCATCTTCTCTCCTGATTCCAATCACCTGAGGGAAAACTTCACTCTGGCACTAAATTGCAAAACGTGAATATTTACAGCTGCAAATATTTACTCAGCATGGCCTGGTTCAGGTGTTTGTACAATGACAGCAACGCCTCTTTTACCTGCAGGGGAAAAAAACCCCCACAGTTGATCTAGGATCAGATTTTATTCAGGGTGAGATATGAGTAAAATCTTCAGTTCTGAGTCTGACGTTGACTCTAAGTGACATTCAACCCGTCTCGAGTGCATTCGACTGAATCTAACGGCTTGGTTTACTTAACGCTCCATAAACACTGATAATGATATCAGATATTACTCTGAACCTGTGGTCCAACATCTGATACCAGACAATAGTGTGAGATGTTAAGCTAGTGTACGGGGATCTCTCACTTTCTGTGGTTAATGGGGTCCAAGACACCCCCCCCCCCCGTAACCGCCGATTTTCACAAAGTAGCATCGACCCCCTAACTGACGTATACATACATGTACAGGTGTATATAATATCAATAAATACATATTCAACGCTATAAATTCTTATAATAACAATTAAACATTCAAAAATAATGCATAAGATGTAAACAAAATAGAAATACACACACATACAGCAGTGGTTCTCAAATAATGGGGCGCGCTCCCCTGGGGGTCGTGGTGCGATGCCAGGGGTGGCACATGTGACCCCAGGGAACATGCTTTGTTTTTTTTGTTTTTTTTTTGCCGTATTGGGATAAAGTGTAATTCTACATCCACTACAGCAGTTGGCAGTGGCTTCCTCACTGTTAGAGTGTGCCCAGAGGTAAATAAGAAGTGAAGTTAATAAACCCACCATGGAATTTTTCAACAGGGACGGAAAGAGAGGCAGAGAGAGATGGAGACAGTGAGAGAAATTAAAGTTTCCCAAAAGCTAAGTTGAGGATGTATGATGAAGCGGATGTAGCGCTCGGCTTCACTGTGCTGCGGTGAGAAACAGGGAAAGACCGCTGTGTTTACTTTGTCTGAAAACATTGGCAGCAGACAGCATGAAGCCAAATAAATTCAGGCGTAACTTAGACATTACACCCCAATCACGTGATGAGCCGTGTGTTTTTTCAGCGAAAACGTGCCGAGTATTGCTAACAACCATTCCGCTTTGTGAATGCTACTCCAGCAAACCAGTGAGCTCTGTTAGCATCAGATAAGGTGAACTGCTCAGTGTAGAAAATCCCACAGCACAGCAGAGGAACTTATCCTACCTGCAGCACACATGGTCTCTGTCATGATGGATGATGTCACTGCTGTGGAAATAAGTCCAGGTCCCAGTTCAGCATTGAGCAGGAGCTGAGAGTTCAGTATCGTGCTTTAAACCCGGCTTTGAAAAGCTGTGCACTGCAAAATGTGCTCATTGTACCAATAATCTGGACTTCATCATTTTGACAAAAATAATAATAATAACAAAAATAGGAGGTCTGCATGAGGAAGTCTGGAGTGGCAGAGAAGTATGTTAGAGTGGGGCAGGACATGCATGAAAGATGTAAGACAGTGGTGAGGTGTGCTGTAGGTGTGACAGAAGAGTTCAAGGTGGAGGTGGGACTGCATCAAGGGTCAGCTCTGAGCCCCTTTTTGTTTGCTATGGTGATGGACAGGCTGACAGACGAGGTCAGACAAGATTCCCCATGGGAATGTACATGCTGATGAATGATGAAAATGAGGGAGAAAAAAGAGTAGAAGAGGTAACCGTTGAGAACTAGGAAATAGCAAAGATTAGTAAGGGTAAAGTGAGGAGGGCACTGAAGAGGATGAAGAGTGGAAAGGCAGTTGGTCCTGATGACAAACCTGTGGAGGTATGGAAGTGTCTAGGAGAGGTAGCAGTAGATTTTCTGACAAGAACATTCAACAAGTTCTTAGAGCTTGAGCAGATGACAGAGGAATGGAGGAGAAGTGTGCTGGTGTCCATTTTTAAGAACAAGGGAGATGTGCAGAGTTGTGGCAACTACTGAGGAGTAAAGTTGATGAGCCATATGAACAAGTTATGGGAAAGAATGGTGGAAGCTAGACTAAGGGCAGGGGTCAGCATTTGTGAACAACAACAAACAGGGCGGAAACACACTGACGGCTTTGCAGCTCCTCGTTGAAAGTCAGAAATGGTTCTATAAAATGAACCTCTCACCATAGGCAGTGAGAGACATAGCCGGCCTTTGATAACCCAATTAGCTGCACTCGGGGGGGACAGTGACAACCTTATGAAGAGTGAGACTCGAAACCTCAACCTTGGGATCAGCGATCCAGCGCCCTATACCACTAGGCCACCACTGCCACTTGTAAAATCACATGTGTGAATTTAAAAATCAGCAAAAAGAAAAAGAAAAACAAACCTGAATAGATCTTACTGGTCACACTGCAGACTGACTGTGATAAAAAAATAGAATATGCCTGGATGGTTTTCGGCAAATGAGAGACATGCTCAGCATCTGCCGCAAAAAGAACTAGTGCACAGCGACTTTTACGATATAGTGTATACCGTATTTTCTGAGCTATAAGTCACACTTATAGTCTTACTTCTCATACTTTGGCTGAAGGTGTGACTTATACTCCAGAGCAACTTATATGTGAAATTATTACATATAATTCTGTTCACCATAATAATAAGACATAATTTCACATGTTTGTTATTTGTACACTCACAACCACAAGATGGCACTCTAGGCTTGGGTACCAGTAACTGCTCATCCACCACTGAAGAAATGGCCCCAAAAATAAAATCCTATTCTGCAGATTACAAGCAGCAAGTAGTGAAATAGTAATCGAGCAGCAGAAAGAAAGTTTGGAGTAAATGAGAAACTTGTGAGGGACTGAAGAAAAGTGGAGATTACTATTACTGCATGCAATGAAGAAAATAAAAAAGCTAATCGCTAAAAAGCTAAAAGCTAATCACGGGGTAAAAGCGAGATGGTCACAGCTAGAGGAACGAGTTCACACATGGGTGCTTGTGTAACGTGCCTCAGAGAGGGGCTTGTCAACAGTGCAGTCGCGTCTCCACGCCCAGGTAGTTGTCAAGGAGATGAATATAAATGACTTTGTGAGAGGATTTTCTTGGTGTTATTGCTTCATGCAACGCAACTGCCTCTCTATATCAGAGCGAAGACCACAACGTCCAGCAGATTTCCAAGCCGAGACAGTTTCCATGTCAAATGTTTGCGACTCATAGTCCACTGCGACTTATATGTGATTTTTTTTTTTTTTTTTTTTTAATTTATTTATTTTTTTTTTTTGTCAATGCGACTTATACTCCGGAGTGACGTATAGTCCAGAAAATACGATATACAGTATATTTTTACTCCTATGAATAGATCAATAAAAAAATAGCAAAATTAATATGTATGCATTTTCCCTTAAGAATAAAGGTAGGTTAATTTTGAAATTTGTAAATAACCTATTTTAAAAAATGAAAATAAATTACCTTTGTATAGTCCTTAATTATGTTTCTTTAGCTTTCTGAGAAAACTTTTAATGGGTTCTTGTTTGCTATCAGGAAAATTCAACACACGGCAGACGTTTTTTAAGAGCCTAATAACTATTCAGTTCACCCTTAAAGTACCAATGAAGATTTAGGCTTGGCAGGCAAATGACCAGAAATATAAAAACTGTATTCAGTTTTTATCTCAGTGACCTTGAAAAGTAGGTTAAGGTCACTCACACATAAACTCATCCTAGCACTCATAGCAGTGAGCAAGCATATCAAGTTTGAAAGCGCCAGCTTCAGCACAACAAATAAATGTCTGGAAACATAATATTATCCAGTTTTGCATTTGTGACCTGAAACCTAATATAGTTTTTTGCTTCTGTGACCTTGAAAGGTAGGTTAAGGTCACTCCCACTCAAAACTTACCCAAGCACTCATAGTAGCGAGTTAGCATACAAAGTTTAAAAGCCCCAGCATCAGCATGGCAAGTCAATGTTCATTCATTGATTTTCTGTAACCACGTAATCCTAATTAGGGTCATGGGGAGGCTGGCGCCCATCCCAGTCGACTCCGGGCGAGGGCAGAGTACACTCTGGACAGCTCGCCAGGCCATCTCAGGGTTGAAACCCGCTGACGGCTTTGCCATTTACTCTTGTCGAAAGACAGCAATGGCTCTTTTACATGAACCTCACACCATCGACAGTGAAAGACATGTACGGCCTTTGATAACCCAGTTAGCTGCACTGGGGGGATAGTGTCAACCCGTGGAGAGTGGGACTCGAACCCCCAACCATAGGATCAGTGATCCAGCACCTTTACCACCAGGCCACCACTGCCCACAAGTAAATATCCTGAAAGTAAAGTGCAATGGACAAACAGATGGAATTTGCAAAAGCCCCCAAAGGGCAGGAGCTAATAAATGCTGATGAAATGAGTGCTTGTGGCTGCTATGGACTAAACCAACATTCAACACAGATATAAGTATAAAACGTTCTTTACTGGTTAAGTTAGTTGCAGTGGTGGAAGAAGAATAAAACTCTTGGAGATGTACTGTTGGGGGAAATGATCCACGTCAGGATAGAGACAGTAACACTGGTTCCTGATGCTCTTCACTGTGGAAGAGTGATATACCGCCCCCTACTGACAGGTCACATACAGGACGTGATGAATGTTTTTAGTTATTTTGACAGTGTTGAGAAACTGAGTGCTTGGTGAGATTTGTGACAATATTTGAACACTTCACTGTAAAACTTTATTGACAAATGCATGATATATAAAAGTAAAGGCAGTGAGTGTTTTATCACATCCTACCGCTCTCGATTATTTACTGTGCTATATATATATATATATACGTACAGTATGTATATGTTTTCATTTTGTTTGTATAATATATTATCCAGTAAGCTCTATGATGCCACTCAAATGCTGGCTAAGCACCGTCTTTTCTGAAGAAATATGACTTTCTCCTGAAGAAACGAAAGGCGCCAAACTCACATTGAAATATATTATATTATATGTTATATAATATTATACATATATTATGTATATATAATATATATGTATATATATATATATATATATATATATATATATATATATAGATATATATAGATATAGATATAGATATAGATAGATAGATAGATAGATACATAGATACATAGAGTGGTACGTCACCTTACAAAATTAATCCGTTCCAGAAGTGGTTTCGTAACCTGATTTTTTCATAAGTTGAGTAGCATTTTACATGTAAAAGGCCTGATTCGTTCCAAGGTCCCCAATACTGCCCCCTAAACGCTTTAAAAATTATAAAAGTATACCTTTTAAGGCCTCCTTCTGCTTCAATATCATACCAATGGTAGACGGGTTTGGCCATATTTCTTTGCGATATTACTAAACTGCATGCCACGAGCCCGCTTCTTCTTTTCACTCGCACCAGGAATCACTTTCTTGGGGCCCACAATGAATGACGAAAAATAAAGTTGCAGTGAGCACACTCGAAAAACTCATGAAACAACAGTAACTCTGATCTTTACGTGTGTTAGAACTTCGTGACGAACAATGGGTCGAAGGCACACGGAAAGCATCATGGGTATCATGGAGATGCAGCTCCCTCCTAGCCAATGGGAGGCCAGTGGGGCGAGGTGTTGGGAGATAGCCAATGGGAGAGAAACTATATCTTGCCAATTTCAAAACAAAAGCCGAGCATGCATTGTTTGAATTTTTGAGATGTCGCGTTTCTTAACATGAATTTCTTTCGTATCCAGAGATTGAAATTTTAGGTAAATGCGTTTCGTAACTTGGATTTTTCGTTTGTTTGGTCTTTCTTAATGTGAGGTACCACTGTGTGTATATATATATGATGATTTTATATATATATATGTATATATGTATATATGTATATATATATGATGATTTTATATATATATATATATATATATATATATATATATATATATATAAAATCATCATCATCATCATCAT
Organism: Plotosus lineatus; assembly: GCA_024760905.1. Taxonomy (NCBI): domain Eukaryota; kingdom Metazoa; phylum Chordata; class Actinopteri; order Siluriformes; family Plotosidae; genus Plotosus; species Plotosus lineatus. The sequence goes on from CM045738.1 coordinate 44,006,139, forward strand.
CTTCCGCTTGATCCAGAATTGGGTCGCGAGGGCAGAGACCTAAGCAAAGAGGTCCAGACATTCCTCCCCCCCCCCCCCCCCCCCGCCACTTACTCCAGCTCTTCCGGGGGGACACCGAGGCATTCCCAGACAAGCCAAGAGACATCATTCCTCCAGCATATTCTCGGTCAACCCCGGGGTCTCTTCCCGGTTGGACATGCCTGAAACACCACACCAGGGAAGCGTTTGGAAGGCATTCTGACTAGATGCCCGAGCCACCTCAACTGGTCCCTCTCAATGCGGAGGAGCAGCGGATCTACTCCAAGCTCTCCCCGAATGATAGAGCTTCTCACCTTATCTCTTAGGGAGAGCCCCGCCACCCGACAAAGGAAGCTCATTTCAGCCGCTTGTATCCGTGATCTTATTCTTTCTTATATATACAGTGGTACCTCACCTTACAAAGACCCAACAAACAAAATATCCAAGTTGCGAAATGCATTTACCTAAAATTTCCATCTTTGGATACGTAAAAAAATTCACGTTACGAAAGCGCCATCTCAAAAATTCAAACAATGTGCGCGAGTTGCTCTCCCATTGGCTATCTCCCAACACCCCGTCCTGCTAGCCTCCCATTAGCTAGGAGGAAGCTGCATCTCCATAATACCCATGATGCTTTTCGTGTGCCTTCGACCCATTGTTTGTCACGGAGATGCAGCTCCCTCCCATCGGCAATGAGGAAGCTGCATCTCCATAATACCCATGATGCTTTTCGTGTGCCTTCGATTCATCACTGGCAATGTTCTTCACAGAGTTCTAACACACGTAAAGATCAGTTACTGTTGTTTCGTGAGTTTTTCGAGTGTGCTCATTGCAATTTTATTTTTCGTCATTTATCATGGGCCCCAATAAAGTGATTTCCGGTGCGAGTGAAAAGAAGCGGGCTCGTGGCATGCGGTTGAGTGATATCGCAAAAGAATATGGCTGAAACCCATCTACCATCAGTATGATATTGAAGCAGGAGGCCTTAAAAGGTGTACTTTTATAATTTTTAAAGGGATTAGGCGGTAGTATTGGGGTCCTTGGAACGAAGCAGCCCTTTTACATGTAAGATGCTACTCAACTTATGAAAAAAAAATCAGGTTATGAAACCTGTAAGATGCTACTCAACTTATGAAAAAAAATCAGGTTATGAAACCACTTCTGGAACAGATTAATTTCGTAAGGTGAGGTACCAGTGTATATACAAGTGAGAGGTTTTACATTTCCAATTAAAATAGAAATAAAAAGAGACACAATGAATCATGTAAGAAAAGAGCTGAGAATGAACTCAGTTTCAGCTTTATTTTGGTATAAAACTGTACAGTGGAGAACAGACATGACATGAAAGGTAAAACATCAGACTGATTCTTTACTTTATTAATACGACATCATTATAACAATGTTTATGAATTTGTTCACATGTTCAGTTCTTTCACACAGCACTATACTGAATTTACACAAGGTGCAGAATTTAAATAAATCTCATTACATAAATTTAATATGGAGCAGCTGTTCTACAGACGCCATACCTCGATTTATATCAGTGTCATAAAGAGTTTATTACCTCAGCATTTCATAAAACTCTTATCCCTGCGAGATGAAACTCAGTAAATCTCAAGCATTCAAACACACTCACAAGATCATAAATAAAATAAAACTAATTCAAATAATATTATTAAATTAATGCTGTGTGTACAACAGAAGAGCGGGAAGACAGATAATTCAGTAGCTCAGATCAACCCCTCACATCTCCTACAGGAAATAAATAACTGAAAATATTGTAAACTCATTATAAACACATGGCTTGTTCCTCAGAGGCACGTTTCTTTTTTTCTATAACACAGAAACCTTTTGCAGTGACCTGTAACTGAAACGTTCCTCAGTGCACTTGAGGCATTTCCCTGATGTCCACTCGAGTTCGTCCCCACTGCGTCTCCAATCAGCACATCAAGTGTTCAAATCACCCAGTAATATTATTAGTGACAATAATACCCACAAAATGTCTTATTTTTAATATTCAGCTTTACATTCTTCTTAAATAAACATCTAACCCTCTGGTTAATCCATTCAAGTCAAGGCCACGTTGTATTTTGTTATATAAATAGAAGTTTCTGTTATGACTCTTCAAATGGGTGAGGTCCGCATGGCTGTGGAAGGAAAATAAAAATACAACAGATGAGTCAAAAGAAAAGAATATAAAGAAATAAATAACACATTTTGTGTATACGGTGATCCCTCGCTACTTCGTGCTTCAGTTTTTGCGGCTTAAGTGCATCGCGGGTTTTTCAAAAATGTTAATCGAAAAATAAAAAAATAAGGAAATTCAAGAAAATAGGGGAAAAGTTAAGGAAAATGCCGCAAAACAAGGCCAATTATGCAAAAAAAAACCCCAAACAAACAAAAGCAAAAAAAAAAACCAACCCAATACTCCCCAACAAAACTTTTTTGTGAGGTGCGCATCTGAGTGTGCAGGCACGCGTCTGTATGTGTGTATTTTAATTTTATTTACATCTTATGCATTATTTTTGAATGTTTAATTGTTATTACAGTATAAGCATTTATAGCGTCGAATATGTATTTATTGGTATTATATACACATATACATGTACGTATACGTCAGTCAGGAGGTTGATCCTACTTCGCGGAAATCGGCGGTTGCACCGCAGAAAATGAGGGATCCCTGTATATGTGTTCACTATTTAACAAAAAACAGATGATCCATGACAGTAATTTATATTAACCACAACACTGATATGCAAATTAACTTCAACTACAATATAAAACTGCTTCACTGGATCAAAGGACTAATTTCGGGGTTTTTTGAATAATAAAAAACAAAAGTATTCGCACCCCATCTATGTTTATTTCATCACCATGGAGTCGTCCTGCGTGCTGCGGTGAGGCTGTGTGTTAAACTCTGCATCAAACGAGGACAGCTGCTGTGTCACGCCCAGGAGACCTCCTTCCTCTACATTTACAATCAGCCAGATCACATCTACACCACAGGAGGAGGAAGAGGGGTACAACGTCACATTTAAACTATCTCACGTCTTGATTTCCATCTCCTCTATATTAATTTTGAGCATCACCTCCAAAAAAGAATCCAGGAGAAGTGCACATCCTCCACTGGCCCTGGTACATGCCTGGATCATGAGGACTGCGCATCTGCACACTCACGTCGTGAATCTCATGAGGTTCCAGAGAGCGGACCATCACAAAATTCACATGACCAAACTGGTCCCCACCAGTGTACTTGAGTCGCACACCTGCCGGCCACACCTCTGAACCTGCAGTTCAACATTAAGGTGAATTCTTAAATCTGTTTTGGTCAGAAAGATATTTTAATTTCTGTATATTGTACCTGTATTCTGAATTCTCCACGTCTTAATAAAAGAAGTGTCTGGTGGAATTGATTCTCCTTCTCCAATAGTCACGTCTTTCACAAATGACATGGACGGAAGTGAACTGCTGGGGTTCTCCAAGTCGTAATATGCTCCAATCGCAGCCTGTAGATTCCTTTAATAAAAAGTACACCCAGCAATCAAATGTCTTAATATTACCCCCATCTAACAACTGCCAATACATTCATATATGTTCATTTTCTGAACCGCCTAATCTTAATTAGGGTCATGGCACACACCTCAGCCGACTCTGGGCGAGGTACACCCTGGACATCTTGCCAGGGTCATCGCAGAGCCAACACTCACACAACCATTCATACTTACACTCACATCTAGGGGTGATTTGGAACAGCCAGTTAACCTACTGTGCATGATTTTGGACTGTGGGAGAAAACCGGAGAACCCAGAGGAAACCCATGCAAACACGGGGAGCACATGCTAACTCCACGCACACCCAAACTGGGACTCGAACTCAGGACCTGTTTGCTGTGAGGTGGACGTGTAGCTATTATTAATAATTATGTTTAAAATTATTTACTGTTAAATTAACCACATTGTTTCCCTCACCATAACCCCATAAGTGTTAAAACTAGTTATTGATGCATGTACTGTAGTCCTGTTAAACTATGATTACTGTTACATATCATTACATTCAATATTAATTTAACAATAATTCAATGTCCCTGTTATGACGATAGAATTCATATTTACAATCAGACACACAATCTCTTAAATAGAAAAATAGAAGCGGTGTTTGATGATTATTAATTATAAGTTATTGAATATTGAGAGCAATCAATCACTAGCAGTCGGCATGCTAATTAGCATGTTTAACAAATAATTTTTATGTATTCCGTTCTAAATGTATCCGTTTTATCTTGATTATATTTAAACAAAAGTATTTAAATAAATATATAATAAAACACGAGCAAGGCTAGGATTTTTCTTCTTTTTTCTTTTGCTTACTTAATATTAGCTAACTGAATAAATAGCATGCTAGGCTAATTTGGTGGCTAGGCTAATGCTAAGTGTTTGTTGTTGTTTTACCAGTTAGTCATGTCCAGGAAAAAAGCACATCCGTCGAGATTGAGCTGGAACCCGAGGAGTCTCTGTAACTCGGTTATGAGGATGTCTTTATCGGTCGTTCCCATGCAACTAAATTTATGCGTCAACTCCAAATCGACATCCGAATTCAAGTCATCCATTGCGCACTACACGGCGGATCCCGTTTCTAATCTAGTCCGAGGCTTCGGGCCGAGCAAGAAAATCTGCACAACATACAAAGTGCGCGTGCGCACGGAGATGACGTTCAATATGACGAAATGTTCCACGACCCATGACCAGAAAAAGAGGACAATACTGTCTATACTGCACTGCCTAAAAGTGTGGCTTCCACATGATCTTGTAGTTGCTTTTGCAACGAACTCTCAAATACGACACGTTCTTAAGTATATCAAGATTTAAAATATTTTAATAACTTGTTTAATTTCACATGCGATCTTGGGTGCCGACATGTAACGGACATAATTTAGAAACCGTAGAGAGACTATTTTAATAACAAGAATACCGTTCGTTGATTATTGTTACGTCATAAACGATGACAGCAACACGTAATAAATTAATGTATTTTAAATTAAAAACCTATGCCAAATCAAACGTGCGAATCAGATGATTCACTATGGCGACCCCTGAGAAAGGGAAAAAGCCGAAAGTATAGAAGAAGATTTTAAATTATTTTCATCACAACTGCCTGATACTACTTACATTTTATTTTTAAAAAACACACGGTTGCCTTGTGTACACGTGCTCTGGTGGGAAGGAGAATCGGACGCGATTGGTTTCCTGACGTTCCGAAAGAAATTCGATGGTTCGACTTTTTATTCTCTTATGAATGAACGAATTTCAATTATATGAATGAATATATATATATATATATATATATATATATATATATATATAGAGGTGTGTGTGTGTGTGCACGCAGTATGTTTAGTTAGAAACAGGATGAGGGTAGGAAAAAGTAAAAGAGGACTAAGGTAGGAATAGTAATGTCCAGACTGTGTACAAAAAATTGCATAAACTATAAAATATAATAATTTGCTCAACTGCATTTTAAATCATGAATTTTAATGTAAATTTGTTCATGAAATGAAAATATTAGGAATAAGGTGTTCGTAAAATATAATAATAATAATAAGTAATTATGCTGTTTTGAATCAATTTTAAGTTAAATTCTTTAATGAAAAAAGACAAAAATCTTTGTTGTATTTTGTTTGTATTTAGTTTTTTTTGGAGTAGTCAGAATGAACACTACATTTCCCAGAATGACGTGGTTTGCGGGCAATCACTTCCGGGTTAAACTGTTCTCTTTGCCCGACCCACCAGCCAGCGAAACAGAAAAGGTGAGCGTTTTAATCTGATGTATAACATCACACTGAGATATAAATGATTATAACTCATGGTTATTGCATTTAATAATCAAATGTACTTAAACACAAATATTATTTCTTTCTCTTGTGAATTGGACCAATAATTCTTCGCTCATGCTCTGGAATGGAATGTTAAGAGCCACTTCCGGTTAAAGACACTATTCATCAATAGTGCCACGAATAATCACTATAATATAATAACAGTAATATGAAAACGTTTATATGTCAATCTTGCAAAATACATGCCATAAAATATATGAGAAAGTTTTATTTTAAACACAAATAAAAAAACGTAAGAATTATTTGTATTTTTACCAAATTTTTGAATAGTTTCAAAATATTGGAATATAAAATCTTCATAAGGACAAACCATAAGATTTTTTTTTTTTTACAAAAACACGTTATAAAAACGTTAAATGCATGAATGCAGATAATATAAGAAAAAAAATTGATGGCTAAAGCCATTGTGTTTGAAAAAAAATAGTATGCAAATTAAAGTGGTGGAAGTGTGACACAATCAAAACAGTAATACTGTATCCTTGAAATGTGAACACTCAGTTTCTTTACTACTCCATAAGATTTTAACTTTTTTCACAAGAACATGAAAAAACAATTTAAAACCAGTTTTAAAAAGTTGTGGCTCCTCTAAATCAGAATTCTTTTATAATTTCTGCTAAACAAAGAACTAAAAAACATACAACAGTGACAATGAAGATCTTTTATTTCTCTCTCTCTCTCTCTGTCTCTCTCTCTCTCTCTCTCTCTATATATATATATATATATATATATATATATATATAGAGAGAGAGAGAGAGAGGATTTTCTGAGTAGATCCTTCCGTAGGAGAGTGCTCAATACTTTTTGGTAGAGCAAATAACAATAAAAACAGGACATGACAAAGACACTCCATTTATCTCCATTAACTTCATTTAGAAGAATATAACTCTATAATCACCTGAAGAGAGAGGATGGTTTCACCACCCCTCGAAACAGATCTGTAGTGATAAATGGAGTTTCAATAGAAAGTCGTTGTCCTGTCCTTTTATTTTATATATATATATATATGTATATATATGTATATATATATATATATAAAATCAGAAGTTACTAATACAGGGATCCCTCAGTTTCCACGGTTAATTGGGACTGAGATCCCCCACCCCACGACCATCAAATTTCACGAAGTAGGATCAACCCCCCACTGACATATATGTGTATGTAATATCAACAAATACGTATTCAATGCTATAAATGCTTATAATAACAATTAAACATGAAAAAATGCATAAGATTTAAATAAAATATAAATACACACACATACAGATGCATACGCACGCAGATGTGCACCTCACAAAAATACAACTAATTTTGATGGGAGGTTTGGGTTGTTTTTTTTGTGTTTGGTTTAGGGGTTTTTTCTTTTTGCATAATTGGCTTTGTTTTGCAGCATTTTCCTTAACTTTTCCCCCATTCTTCCTTAATTTCCTCATTTTTTAATTCGATGAATATTAAAAAAACCGCGATGCACTGAAGCCGCATGAATTGAAACCCGAAGTAGCGAGGGATCCCTGTATCTCTATGAACAGATAGGAAATGAATCCTGTCAGCGAGTGATATGTATGAACGGTAGAATGTAAATGTTTTGTAAAAATGTAAATGTATAACTGTGGATATTGTTGTTATATGGACAGATTTGTACAGTTTAATTTTCACGGGTAGGAATGTTTTCCTGTGTCTTTCAGTGGTGCTTTTAGATGGTATCAGTCTCTCACTGAATGTGCTAATCAGCAGGTTGTGAATTGTGTGGGAGATATTGTTCAGTATCGTCTTTATTTTGGACATTTGTCTTTTTGACAGTACTGTCGGAGAGTCCAGCTCCATCCTCACAGTGGTACAGGCCTTGCGGGTCAATTTCTTTAGTCTCTGTCTGAAACCCATTTGCAAGGAAGATGCAACATATAAGCATATTAATAATCCAAATTATTGGGCGGGGTTTAAACATGGAGCCGCTGAGTTACAGGGGTATGTGCAGTAAGCATGCCACATGAATGGATTCAAATACAACTATAATAAAACTAACTTTACATTTTCCGATATCTTTATTATAATGATAATAAAATGTGTACTCTCTGTAAATAAATTTCACATGTAAATATACTACATTTTAAATTTTTAATGTAAATATTCTGCATTTTTTGCAAATGTTTTGCAAAAGTAATTTTCTAAATATATATATATATAATTATTTTAGTAATTTGTAATGTTTTTTGGTTTTCCTGTTTGGAGTAGTGTACTCTGCTGCACATCTCTCCTCATGCCCCTGCAGGTGACATGGCCGTTTCCACAGTGCCCCCGTCTGGGCTGGAGGATATCCAGTTCGCTAGTGATGGGCATGGTGGGTTCGTACAGCTACCTGTGGACCAGTGAGTGTCGCTTCCTTCTCTCCGTAATCACTGTTATTTTCACAAAGCTGTTTCTAATCAATTGACCTTCTTCTCCTCAGAGTATATGAACTCTTTATTACTGCACAACCATGATGTTCTGTTGGACCTGGTGGATGAACGGCCTAAGGACACCCCTCTCATCACTTTGTCCAATCACCAATCCTGCATGGATGACCCGCACATCTGGGGTGAGTCAAAGAGAAGAAAAGCATTTACACACGCATCATGTTTATAATCAGGCTTTTATACTCAGCTTAGAGTAAAAACAAGTGTACAAGTGTATTAAATATGATTTTGAGATTGAATGCTCAGAAAGAAACAGTCAGCACCCACAATGTTCAACATATTTATTATTCTGCCTGTTATCAGTTTATTAAATTCACATTAATTTGTTTGTTAGATGAAGAAAGAAAACCAAATACAGTAAATGAATAAACTGTAAAGTGCAGAATGGACATACAGTTAATACACACAGCAGAGTAATTTAGTTTTATAATCAGTTAGATGTAATGTGTGTGTGTGTGTGTGTGTGTGTGTGTTCAGGAGTATTAAAACTTCGGCAGTTGTGGAACTGGAAGAGAATGAGATGGTGAGTAAAGAGTCAAAAAACCAAAGAAAAGATTGTTGTTGTTCTTGATATTATTATTATTATTATTATTATTCAGTTCATGTTTCATTTTTATTAATAGAAAAAAAAATTCCATAAGAAAGACACAAAACACTAAGAGCATGAAAAAAAAAGGGGGGGGGGATTTATAAAGACAAATGTTTCCATAAAGGTGAATTCAAAACAAGGATGTTCTGAGAATCACTCAATTCATCAATTCATTTATAAATGAATTTTCCCAGTAAGGCCTGAAAATTACTGTTTTTTTTTTTTTTTTTTTTTTTTTTTTTTTTGCATTAGAAAATATTACAACAGCACTCATTTATTATTTTGATTTGGCAGAGGTTTTTACGTCGGATGCCCTTCCTGAAACAGAACACTTCTAACAAGGGACAGAAACACGCTGACGGCTTTGCAGCTACTCTTTACGAAAGTCAGCAATGGTTCTTTTACATGCCTCTCACCTTAGACAGTGAGAAACATGGCCCGCCTTTGATAACCCAGTTAGCTGCACTGGGGGGGACAGTGGCAATCTTGTGGAGACTTGAACCCGCAACCTTAGGATCAGCGATCCTGCGCCCTAACCACTAGACCGCCACTGCCATAATAATAATACATCTTCATTAACATTAATAATAATAAATAATAATAAAACAAGAATAAACAATTCAACTAAGCCTTCCGATCATCAACTGTGGCAAAGATGTCACATGGGTGCGAAAATGTCATGTGGGTGCCACGATGTCATGCAGGCAGGCATGACAGAGGCATAACAGAGAAGGGAGTAGGAGGAGAAGAATTATGTGCATGTGCACGCTACGAATGCCAGCAAGAAAAGGCTCATGGTGAGCTCCTACAAGGCCAGTGCTTCTCAAATAGTGGAGGGCGCAGTGTGATGCCGGGGTGCATGCCTTTTTGCCATACTATACTAGAATTAAGTGTAATTCGCATCCTCTAGAATAGGTGGCAGTGGCGCTCTCCCAAAAAAAATGATGAGATTTCTATCTAGCTCAGCTTGTTTCTGTGAATGTGGAATTATTCAATGATATTTATTGCTGTGTGTGTGTGCGTGTGCGTGTGCGTGCGCGTGTGTGCGTGCGCGTGTGTGTGTGCGCGTGTGTGTGTGTGTGTGTGTGTGTGTGTGTGTGTGTGTGTGTGTGTGTGTGTGATACTCTTAAGGACACCAGCAGCATCTGATATTTGTTTTACGAGCGAAATCCACTCTTCTTTCTTCAGCAGAGGGAAGTGTGTGCCGGTGGTTCGAGGTACTTATCCTCATAATCCTCAGACAGCTGCAGTTGTACTATGGGTGTGAATGCTGGTATGAATGTTTTTGTGGTTGTTATGCTTTTGTTAGTCTTTACATGGATGTTGTGGATTTGAATGTTGTTAGTGTGACTATGAATGATTTTGAATTTGTAGGTGGTGTTGTGGTGGTGGTTTTGGGTGTGAATGTTGTGGTTGTTGTGGGTGTGACTGTGGATGTTGTGGGTGTTAATGCTGTGGATGTTGTGGGTGTTAATGTTGTGGATCTTGTCAGTGTGGGTGTTGTGGATGTCAGTATGGGTGTTGTGGATGTCAGTGTGGGTGTTGTGGATGTCAGTGTGGGTGTGGCTGGCATCAGTGAGGATGTTGTAGATATGGATATGGATGTCAGTGTGGATGATGTGGATGTTAGTGCAGATGTTGTAGATATAGATGTTGTCAGTGTTGGTGTGATGGATGTCAGTGTGGGTGTGGCTGGTGTCAGTGTGGATGTTGTAGATATGGATGTTGTCAGTGTGGGTGTGATGGATGTTAGTGTGGGTGTGGCTGGTGTCAGTGTGGATGTTGTAGATATGGATGTTGTCAGTGTTGGTGTGATGGATGTCAGTGTGGGTGTGGCTGGTGTCACTGTGGATGTTGTAGATATGGATGTTGTCAGTGTGGGTGTTGTTGATGTCAGTGTGGATGTTGTAGATATGGATGTTGCCAGTGTGGGTGTGATGGATGTCAGTGTGGGTGTGGCTGGTGTCAGTGTGGATGTTGTAGATATGGATGTTGTCAGTGTTGGTGTGATGGATGTCAGTGTGGGTGTGGCTGGTGTCAGTGTGGATGTTGTAGATATGGATGTTGTCAGTGTGGGTGTTGTTGATGTCAGTGTGGATGTTGTAGATATGGATGTCAGTGTTGGTGTGATGGATGTCAGTGTGGGTGTGGCTGGTGTCAGTGTGGATGTTGTAAATATGGATGTTGTCAGTGTGGGTGTGATGGATGTCAGTGTGGGTGTGACTGGTGTCAGTGTGGATGTTGTAGATATGGATGTTGTCAGTGTTGGTGTGATGGATGTCAGTGTGGGTGTGACTGGTGTCAGTGTGGATGTTGTAGATATGGATGTTGACAGTGTGGGTGTTGTTGATGCCAGTGGGGGTGTGGCTGGTGTCAGTGTGGATGTTGTAGACATGGATATGGATGTTGTTGGTGTGATGGATGTTGTGGGTAGGACTCCTGTCAGTGTATGTGATGGGGATGTTGTTGTTTGACAGGATAAAGTTAATATTTGTCGCAGCCTTTAAGTGATGGCATTCTGTGTGACTGTGGCGTGATGTTCAGGTGATGGTGTGTATCAGAGAGGGATGGACTTCCTGTTGGAGAAACTCAATCAGGGTGACTGGGTGCATATATTTCCAGAAGGTGAGAGGATCAATTGCTTCATGTAAACTGTACACACACAGAACACTGTTTCAGATTCACTTTATTGTTTTTCAGGGAGGGTGAACATGACGGAGGAGTTTCTCAGGTTAAAGTGGGGTGAGTCGTGTCACGCTGTATTATTGTTATGTTTTTTTTGTTTTGTTTTACTTTTACAGTAAAAGATGCTGATGTGTTTATATCCCGCAGGAGTCGGACGATTAATTGCAGAGTGTTCGCTTCATCCTGTTATTTTACCTCTGTGGCACGTCGGTGAGTTTCTCTCATCCCTTTCTCTCACTCTTTCACTTTCTGTCCCTCAATCACTGACTGTGTCCATGCTCTCTCTCTCTCTCTCTCTCTCTCTCTCTCTGTCTCTCTCTCTCTCTCTCTTGTTCTCTTTTGTTCTCTCTCGTTCTCGTTTGCTCTCCCAATCATGATCTCTTCCCTTGTCATTTTCTGCCTTTCTCTCTCAATTTCCTTCGCAACCTCTAACTCTCTGTCTTTCACATTGTGTGTTCTTGTTATCATTGTACTGAATTCATATTCAGGAGAAAGTAGAAGGTGTAAATAATAATACAGTGGTACCTTGACTTACGAATATAATCTGTTCTTAGGGCGAGCTCATGAGATAAAAGGTTCGTTAGATAAAGCAATTATTCCTATAAGAAATATCAGAAAACCAATTAATCGGTTTCAAGCCCCTCCCAAACTCGTATATTTGGCCTAATATATTAAAGATAAATATGTAACAACAATAAATATTTCATAATAATACATGTACGGGCAGTGCTGACCTTGTGATAAAGGTTCTGCATCACTGATCCTAAGGTTGGTGGTTCGAGTCCCACTCTCCACAAGGTTGTCACTGTCCCCCCAGTGCAGCTAACTGGGTTATCAAAGGCCAGTCATGTCTCTCACTGTCTATGGTGGGAGGTTCATGTAAAAGAACCATTGCTGACTTTCGACAAGAGGAGCTGCATAGCCAGCCATCAGCGTCTTTCCGCCCTACGATGGCCTAGCGAGCTGTACAGGGTGTAGTCTGCCCTCGCATATGGCCAACCTCACCTTGTCAGACAGGTTTTTTGCTAGGGATCTCCTGATTGGCAATGTCTGGCAGCAATCAGGCCTGAATGTGGCGATGAAATTGAGCTCAGTTTCCCCCAATAATAGGATTAATCGCAATTACCTCACCTTTTAATGAGGGGGCAATTACTTTTTCACAGAGGTTCATGTAGATTTGGATAGGATTTTTCTCTTAACAAGTAAAATCCTAACAGGGAAACTGCATTTTTTTGAATACATGGGTTATCTGTGTGTAATGTTTAAATTTGTTTAATGACCTGAAAAAGTGATGACTGTATATGTGAGACGCTCCACCGAATGTAGACGCTTGTCGCAAGTGAGGTATGGTGCTTGTAAGACAAAGCGCGGCTTATTCAGAGTTACGATCTTTGTTTAGTAGCCAACCTTCACTTATTCACTTGAAAGATCGGAAGTCCTAATAAGCCGCGCTTTGTCTCACAAGCAGCATACGTCACTTGCGACAAGCGCCTACATTCGGTGGGGTGCCTCACATATATATGCAAGCCAGTCCACCGAAAGTAGGCTCTTGTGTATAAAAATGAGGCTTTTACACAGTCAGATAGAGGAGGCCCAAAGCTGCAAAATGCAGAGAAAAGTTTGTCAATACCTTGAAAACTGAGCGAGTTATGCAATTTCTTGTGTCAGCATTCAACTAAAAATTTCAAAAGATGTTTTGGAGAAAAATGAGAACAAAGATTGCACTTCTTCCAAGATCATTAGTCCTTTGCAACCAAACATTTTAATGCACTTCAGCCATATAAAATTTTAGAAAACATGTCTAGGAAGAGTTTTATGAAGAGAATCTGACATGCCCTTTTTTAACCCATCAGTCACCGTGGTAACCCCCAAAAATGAACACAAAAACGACTATTTTTTTTTCATTTTTGTTTATACCAATAAGATTAGTATGTATCTTTTTGACCATTATATAAAGGCTCAAATGCCTTCAAATGATACTGAGTGAAAACACTGTCAGGTTCAAACGATCACATCACACTGAAATTAAGAAAAAATACATAAGAAACCCTATATAGCAAAACTCTCTGATCTCTTTATACTGCTCAGCAGAAAGGATCACATCATCTTCACAAACAACTCATGCACACTTTTATTAACAGATACCTCTTCTTCATCAAATTCAAAATCTTCATCAACACAGCTGGCATCATCATCAGTTTGTTCATCTGTAAAAGGAATGAAACATTTAAGTATTTTTCAGGTCTTGACCAATTTTCATACAAATAATAGAGAAGTACAGAGAAGGTCAGAGGGAGCTGCATTGTGCCTTTGTGGATCTGGAGAAAGCATATGACAGGGTGCCGAGAGAGGAACTGTGGTATTGCATGAGGAAGTCTGGAGTAGCAGAGAAGTATGTTAGAGTGGTGCAGGACATGTATGAGAGATGTAAGACAGTGGTGAGGTGTGCTGTCGGTGTGACAGAAGAGTTCAAGGTGGAGGTGGAGGACAGCTCTGAGCCCCTTCTTGTTTGCTATGGTGATGGACAGGTTGACAGACGAGGTTAGACAAGAATCTCCATGGACTATGATGTTTGCAGATGACATTGTGATCTGTAGTGAGAGCAGAGAACAAGTGCAGGAAAATCTAGAGAGGTGGAGGTATGCCCTGGAAAGGAGAGGAATGAAGGTTAGCCTCAGTAAAACAGAATACATGTGTGTGAACGACAAGGACCCAAGAGGAACGGTGAGGTTACAGGGAGCAGAGATAACGAAGGTGGAGGATTTTAAGTACTTAGGCTCAACAATCCAGAGCAGTGGAGAGCGTGGAAAAGAGGTGAAGAAGCGTGTGCAGGCAGGCTGGAATGCTTGGAGAAAAGTAGCCGGTGTGATGTGTGATATGAAGGTATTGGCAAGAATGAAAGGAAAAGTGTACAAGACGGTGTTGAGGCCAGCAATGTTGTATGGTTTAGAAACAGTGGCCCTGGGGAAAAGACAGGAGGCAGAGCTGGAGGTAGCAGAGATGAAAATGTTGAGGTTCTCTTTGGGAGTACCAAGGATGGATAGGATCAGGAATGAGTACATCAGAGGGACAGCACATGTTAAATGTTTTGGAGACAAAATCAGAGAGGCGAGATTGAGATGATTTGGGCATGTACAGAGGAGGGATAGTGAGTATATTGGTAGTAGGATGCTGAGGTTGGAACTACCAAGCAGAAGGCCTAGAGGGAGACCAAAGAGACGATTCATGGATGTGGTGAAGGAAGACATGAAGGTACTTGGAGTATGAGTAGAAGATGCAGAGAATAGGGTGAGATGGAGGCGGATGGTTTGCTGTGGCGACCCCTGAAGGGAAAAGCCGAAAGGAAAAGAAGACCAATTTTTTTACAAAACGAAACAACCCACGATACAGCATGTCCAGTCCAGACAAGATTACACACAAATCAAATAATCAAAAGAATTCCAAAATCAGATTTTGCATGCAGAGAAAAATACTCACCGGCAAAATAATCTTCAAGAACGCCAAGCATTCCGGCATCTTCAAAGCCCAATTCTCGCGTCGAATTTGACATCCATACTAATGCTGTTAGACGTCACAGATGGCATTGCACTCTGCTTTTCAAGAAATTATGTGTATTCACAATCTTATAAATCAACTTACTTAATATTATTGAAGAAAAAGACGGAGATAAATTCAGCATGCAGTTAAACCAGAAGCAGGAAGTAAACCGGAAGTTAACGTGTGATGGGCACTGAGCATGTGCAAGCCCGAGTTGACCAATCAGTGTGCTCGTTTCAGATCTTCCTTAGCAACTAGCCTGCATTGTTTACGTGCATATCGTCTTCATAACCTTTATTTTATTTGCTGAAATGGCATTTTAATATCAAAACAGTATCCAAAATAGAGAGACGACTTCACGATCGTTCTTCTGGTGTATGGATTATAGTGTGTCTTGTACCGAACTCGGTGAATAATTGCAACGAAAACCAGTGTTTGCTACTGTTTTTATCTAGTTTTATGAGGGTACTCGCCAGAAAAATGGGGGGGAGGACATTTTCAGTGAGTTTTAGTCGATTTCACATGAGCAAGTGATACGTAGTTGAATACTTGTTTTAATAGTTTATGCAAAGATCCAAATTTCGATAAAAATGGACCATTTTTACTTTTCTGGGCTTTATCTCGAAAGTGGTCTGTGTGACAAGCGCCTACTTTCGGCAGAGCGCCTCACATATAGAGAGAGTAGTGGAAGAAGGTGAACAGAGTATAACAATGGAAACATGTACAGGGAATTATATGAATGATACTGAGATGGTGTAGTGTGGGTTGGAATGGACGGGTAGGTCCAGCAAAGGCCTGAGCTCAGTAGGGTGACAGCTGTGGGGAAGAAGCTGTTCTTAAACCTGCTGGTTTTTGTCCGAAGGCTCCCGACACACCTTCTGGAAGGGAGGAGTCTACTGGCGCGATGAGAGGAGTCCCTGAGAATGCTGCACGCCTGCCGAAGACATCACTTGTTGACGACGTCCTCAGTTGTAGGAAGTGAAGTCTTTGTGATACGTTGGATGTTTTCAAACTGCCTGCTACAGTGCCTTGCGGTCAGCGACAGAACAATTCCCATACCAGACTGTAACTCAGTTGGTCAGGATGCTTTCTGTTGCACAGCGGTAGAACTTACCCAGGATGTCAAAAGACAGGTGTTTTTTCTTCTCAAGAAGAAGAGGCGCTGATGGGCCTTCTTGACCAGGCTGGAGGAATTTAAAGCTAGAGACACGTCCCGCCATGCTGTTGATAGGGTCATAAGTGTCCCCCATTTTCCGTCCTGAAGTCTTCATCCTTGGTTTTGCTGGTGTTCAAGAGCAGGTTATTGTGAGCGCGCCATGTAGCTGGGTGCTTTACCTCTGTCTGAGGCAGACTCATCATATTTACATTATAATCTTAATAATGCTCTTCATCGTGCTATCCATCATAGGATCATCCAGCTCTGATCTCAGTGTTGATTTATTACTACAGGTTTTTTTCTCATGAGTTTTCTTTTCTTTCTGCAGGACTGAACGATGTTCTTCCAAATAAATCTCCCTACATCCCACGTGCAGGAAACGTGAGTGCTATGCTAATGATAGCTCTAATGCTAAAGGTTAAACCCTTTATGAATGTTTAAATAAGATTTTTATTTTTTTTCATAGAGAATTACAGTGTTAGTTGGAAAACCTTTTACAGTGAAGCACATCGTTGAAACCTTGAGAGCAGAAAATAAAAATCCGGTAAGATCTTCATCATCATCATCATCATCATCAACTACGGAACCAGAATTTCAGTATAATCACTGTGTTGTTTTGGTGTCTCTCTGAAATGAATTCACTCTCCAATCACAGAGCAGAGCTGCACTTTGGGGGTGTGGCTGTAATCATTAAAAGCGTGATATTTCCTGATGTACAGATATCCCTCACTTTCTGTGGTTAATGGGGACCGAGACCCCCCCCCCAACTGACGTATACCTGCATGTATATGTGTATATAATATCAATAAATCCACATTCAATGCTATAAATGCTGATAATAACAATTAAACATTCAAAAATAATGCATAAGATGTAAATAAAATATAAATACAAACACAAATGCGCACGCGTACACACAGATGCGCACCTTGCATAAAAATGTAAATAATTTTGTTTGGGGGAGTTTTGGCTTGTTTTTGTTTGTTGGTTTTTTTTTTTTTGTTTTTTTTTTGCATAATTGGCCTTGTTTTGCGGCATTTTCCTTCACTTTGCCCCTATTTTTCCTTAATTTCCTTATTTTTTATTTTTCGATGAGTATTTTTGAAAAACTCGCGATGCACTGAAGCCGCAGGAACTGAAGCACAGAGTAGCGAGGGAGCACTGTAATTTATCTTCATGTTCTCTCATCTTTATGCTATCAGGATGGTTATATTTTTATCCATTTTATTCATTTTATGAACCACCTAATACTAATTAGGGTTGCGGGGATTCTGGCACCTATCTCAGCAAACTCTGGGCAAGGTCAGAGTGCCAGGCTGTAACCTACTGACGGCAATGCAGCCTACAAAAGTCTGATTACATTGTATTATATGTTACTGATTTTGTTATCTATATTGCCCTTCTCTCTCCTTCAGTATAGAAAACACTTTTACCATTCAGATTATACGGCTGTTTTGCATTTCAGTGCGGCAGGTCCACAATGGCATGACATTACTTTACACTGAGTCACAGATACCTTTAAAAAAATGATATAGTATGTGTATGTTATATATATATGTGTGTGTGTGTGTGTGTGTGTGTGTGCGTGTGTGTGTGTGTGTGTGTGTGTGTGTGTATACACGCTGCAGGTGGAAATGAGGAAAGCACTAACAGACTTCATTCAGGTCGAATTCCATGCTTTAAAATCTCAGGCTGAGGCTCTTCATCAGAGAATCCATAGCAGCAGGTGATCCACAAGCAGCTCCAGAACCTAGATGATCCACCATACACAGATCCAGGACGCACACACTCACAGACAGATGAGACTTAATGAGGTGAAAGGTTGAATGTGTATGCATTCTCTCGGAGACGTTGTGACTGCTTCTCCGAGCTTCACAAGGAATCTGAGAGACACAACAGCCTTTTGGAAGTCTGCGTCCTGTACAACAAAACTTTTATACCAGTTTTAGGATTTTTTATTACATTTATTACAATCACATATCAATCAAAGTCTGTCATTTCTGTTGTTTAGTAAATTTAAAACTGACCCATTTTTCTTCTTCCTATTATTATTATTGTTGTTGTTATTATTATTAATAACAATAATTAATAATATAAAGGTGAGTGTGTGAGAGAGAGAGAGAGAGAGAGAGAGAGAGAGTGAGAGGAGGAAGTCGTGCATCAGGTCTACACCTTAATCAAGTTGCTCATTTTCTGGTGGAATCCTACATCAGTGTTTATCAGAAATTATTCCAACTGGAGTCATTTTGCTAATTAATATCTGTGTACTATTATTATTACCATTAACATGCCTTATTTGAACTGATAGAATCATGCCCTATTCTCATGATTTTTTTGATTTTGCTCGAGTGAAACAGCAGCCTTATCAGTGTGGTTAATGCAAATTATCAGATTTGAGCTGATTGCAACTTCAGAACTTTAAGTCAAAAAACAACTGAGAATGAAAGAATACAGATCACCATGTGTAACAGGAGATTTTGTAAGTCTTGAATTTTACTTCAGTTTAAGGATTCGTTAGATAATTAATGGTTGCACTGCAGTTTCCAGAGAGGGTAATAAGGGTTCTTGATGCTTGATGCTGTCGTACTGTAAACGGAACCCTTCCCCAGAGGAACACCTGAATGACCTTAAGCCCTAAAGTTTGCAGGTTCGCAATTTTGGATTCTTCAACTTACAACAAATAAGCAGCTATTCAAATGAACGCTGACAGTAAATTTAATTATTTACTGGTTACTACTGGTGGGTTGCTTCTGCTTCTGGCATCACTGGCTCTTGCATGTATCCGCTCTCTCTTTGCGAGGGCAGAATCCCTTCTGGACAGCTCACCCGCCACCGCAGGGCAGAAACACGCTGATGGCTATGCAGCTATATTTGACGGAAGTCAGCAATGGTTCTTTTACATGAACCTCTCACAATAAACAGTGAGAGACATGGCCGGCCTTTGATAACCCAGTTAGTTGCACTGGGGGGGCAGTGACAGCCTTGTGGAGAGTGGGGCTTAAACCTACATCTTTATGATCAATGATCCAGCACCTTTACCACCACGCCATCACTGCCCAGTAATTTAACTATTTAACTGATTAGTTGAAATTTAAATAATAGGGGCAGTGGTGGTCTAGTGGTATAGGGCGCAGGATCGATGATCCAAAGCTTGGGGGTTCGAGTCCCCACGGGGTTGTCACTGTCCCCCCAGTGCAGCTAACTGGGTTATCAAAGGCGGGCCATGTCTCTCACTGTCTATGATGAGAGGCATGTAAAAGAACCATTGCTGACTTTCGTAAAGAGTAGCTGCAAAGTCGTCAGCGCGTTTCTGTCCCTTGCTAAAGGGTTGTGACAGGAAGGACATCCGACGTAAAAACCTGCCAAATCAAACGTGCGAATCAGATGATACGCTGTGGCGACTCCTGAGTAAAAGGGAAAAAGCCGAAAGGAAGACAGACAGTTGAAATTTAAATAATAATAATAATTTAAAAAAATAAATAAATCTGATTTGTGGTTTTAGACTCTTGAGCTTTACATTTTTTTCAGTTTTAGTATCGCTTCAGATGTTTTTTGATCTGATCACAAGGAAAAAATGAATTGTATAAAAATCTAGAATGATCTCATTCTGGGGAGTTTTTCATTTTCTTAGGTTTTTGTGTTGTTCTTTTTTCCCTGATCCTGGCAGCTGCACTTAAAAAAAAATAAATTAAATTTGACATTCATTTTTATAAAAATCCATGTGGATTATTTTGTAATTACTGTACAGATAACTCTGACTGATAATGTTTTTAATGAAGTAGTAGAAACCTGGTGCAGGTTCTCCCCGGTGTGTTTCAGAACACTCAGAGATTCACAGAGGGAACGCTGACTTAAACGCCAGGTCATGTTTTTGTAAGATTTAAATCATACGGTGATGTGAGCCTCATTGCTACAGTTTCTGTATGAAAACAGTTCACTGGAAATTTAAATATATCCATAATTATTATCCTAAATGATAGATTTTATTGAATTTATTAGATTTTATCAAATTAAGTTCATTATTGAGTTATTTAATCATAACCACTGTGATGAATTGTAAATCTCAAATGACCCAAAGAATTATTGATAAAATCAGTTATTAAAAAATGCAACCCCACTTACATCTCTGTGAAATTTATTCAGCACAAGAAAAGAAATTGTGTGTGTGTGTTTTTTTTTCTTCTTTTTTTTTTTTTTTTGGAGGGTGATGTTAAGGTGGGAGGTTTACATACAGCACTGTGTAAACAGTTAAGACAGAATACATATTTTTCCCCATTAAAAAATTACTGGAATCCCTGCACCTGACGATGATGATGATGATGATGATGATGATGGTAATGTGATGATAGGCGTCAAGATGATGGTGATTACAATTTTGTCAACTGGGAAAGAAATCTTTTTTATGCAAAATTTGTCATAGAATTGGAAATAATTCTTATAAATCAAAGAAATAGTTTATAATCTCCGAATAGTGTTTATGTAGAAATTCTTCTGACTCAAAAATGGTGTCATATTGATGTCATACGGATACCGCTGAATATGCACACAGACACGTCATTAAAATAAAGTCTTCATGTTTATGTCCCCCTGCAGCAAAATGTACCCTTAGGACCCTTTTTAGCAACTGCGGTTTTCGCCTGATCCAAAGTCTGAGCGAGAATGCGCCAGCATCGTAGAATTACGAAATAATTCATTCAAAAATAATGTTATAAAAGTAGTAAATTCTAGTATTGAATAGCAGTTAAAAGGGAAGTATTAATTTGGCGAAATTAAAAAATATATAACGCAAAACCTTTTTTCTTTTAATTAAAAATGTTTTAAATGCAGAATTCTTATATTTTCTTTGTAGATGTTTGAAAATATTAATGCAACAACAACAAAAACTACCCAGAGGTTTAATAAATACACAGGATTAACTATTTTTAAATTAACTCACACCACAGATGTGACCTTTTTTGTCCACGACACAAAACAGACCAGACCGGATATCCGAGACCCAAATCTTCACAGCCGGCGGGTGAGACTGGAACACGGTGTGTGTCGTCACCGCTAACCGGTGGTGAAGCTAAAGATGGCGGCTGTGAAGATGTTTGGTGTCCGCGCTGCCCTGATGCTCGTTCCCTATGTTCTTCTCGGAGTTTTTGCGACTGGAAAATGTACAGAGCAAGTTCCTCTGCTGCTGTGGACCACTGAGGGGTAAATCGTTATTTTTAATTTTGATTAATTTTTATTTTTGTTTGTAGAATGGTGTTCAGCAGGTCGGTATGGAGCTCGTTACCGAGTAACATGTTCGCTCTCCTCTTTTAAATGCCTTTTCAGATTACTTTACCTCACAATTTTCTCTATTTATATTAAACATTTTGTTTTCATCGGTAAACGAAATGTTATTAATATTTGTAATGTTTACATCCGGTGGCGCAGTCAGCGCGCGAGCGGCTCAGTGGTTGCTGTCCAGTGCTGCAGCGCCTTTGGTGATTCGATACGGTTTAAAATGATCGTGGGAAGGAAAACAATGATCACGGTTCTCCGATATCAAAGATCAATTTATAAGTCTAGCCAGATATTTTCATGAAAAAAAACCAAACAGTTTAATTGCAACTTCTTTAAGCACTATAACTGTAATATGGTTACTTTACACAATTTCCTCTGGAATCAATAAAGTACAGTGACACCTCAGCCAGCGAATTTAATCCTTTCTGAGGGCGAAAATCTCATTAGATGAAACAATTATTCCCATAAGAAAGATCTTCCCATAAGAAAGGGCGCTGGATCACTGATCCAAAGGTTGAGGGTTCGAGTCCCACTCTCCACAAGGTTGTCACTGTTCCCCCCAGTGCAGCTAACTGGGTTATCAAAGGCGGGCCATGTCTCTCACTGTCTATGGTGAGAGGCATGTAAAAGAACCATTACTGACTTTCGTAAGGAGTAGGCTGCAAAGTCATCAGCGTGTTTCTGTCCCTTGCTAAAAAGGGTTGTGACAGGAAGAGCATCCGACGTAAAAACCTCTGCCAAATCAAACGTGCAAATCAGATGATTCGCTGTGGCGACTCCCGAGTAAAAGGGAAAAAGCCGAAAGGAAGACAGACAGAAAACAGACAATATTAAAGATAAACAATGTACAAACAATAGATATTTCATAATAATAATAATACAAGTACATTAACATTAATAATAATAAATAATAATAAAACAAGAATAAACAATAAGTCAACTCATCCTTCCGATCATCGACTACGGCGAAGATGTCATGTGGCAGGCACGAGATGGTTGCGTAACAGAGGAAGAGAAGCATTTTGTGTGTGTGCACACTACAAATTCCAGCGAGGAAAGGCTTGTGGTGAGCTCCCACAAGGCCAGTGCTTCTCAAAAAGTGCGGCGCGCCTCCCTTTGGGGGTGTGGTGCGATGCCAGGGGAACGTGTATGACCCTGGGGAACATGCTTTTTTGCCATACTGTACTAGAATTAAATGTAATTGCGCATCCTCTACAGTAGTTGGCAGTGACACTCATTGTCGTGCTATGTTGTAGGGAAAAAGCACTGAGCAAACAATATGAAGTGCAGTAAACACTATTTATAGTCACATGTGAGGTGCTGGGGGGGGGTCTTCCTAGAGGGGGTGTCAGAGAAAATTGAGAAGCACTGCTTCTCGGAGCGCGGAGGAATACCCGCGGAATAATATGAGACTAATTGGCCCGGAAAAGCCATTTCCCCAGGAGAGCTCGTAAATCAAAATTTTGCTTGTTGAATGGGGCGGATTTTTTGGTGGACCAAAGCTCGTATCATGGAAAACCTGTTTTAAGGAACATTCATTAAAAGAGGTACCACTGTATTCTGATTCTGATCTTCCTCCAGGTTTTCATTGGCGCCCCAGAGCGAACCGGCTGCAGGTCACATTTTATCAGTGAACGAACTCCAATCCTACCTGAACACAGTTTTCAGATCTGCACCTCGCAATGTGCTACTGTTTTTTCAGGACAAGGTAAGTGATGTAGTTATGTCACTTCCATGTGTAAAAGTGATGAGAGAGCGAGAGCTTCAGAGTCATGAAGGATTGTTTGACATGAATGTGTGCAGGACAGTACATTTCACACCGCTGCGCTAACAGTTCATTTCTAAATCCAGCGTCCTTCGGCTCATGAAGGTTCCCTGAAGTCCTGTGAAAGTCTTAAAATTCCTTAAATGTGTTCGGATGAATTGATACATGACTCGAGAAGACGGTTCTGAACCTGAGATGTTTCACAACAATAGGATGAGCATAGAGAGTTCCAGGGCTGTAACTTGTACGTATTTATCCGTATTCATACAAAAAATAGCATAAAATACAGCAATACGATTCATTCAGACATTAATACAAATTTCAAACTTTCAGGAAGATATGCTCCTTTCATTTTTATTTGACAATATTTTATCAATAATTCTGATGAATTGCATCAAATTCGATCCGTGTTTACATGTTGACCTTCCTGGCAAAGCCAAGTCTCGCGACAATCTCACGGGATGTTACTGTTGTATTTTACCACATGATTCGTTAATCAGCAGCAAGGTAGGTCAGCAACTATCTTCCATCCACTCTTTAGTAACCAGAGCCAATTGTTGAACGGTTGCAAGAAACCCAAAATGTCGACGAAAAGAAAGTGAGAATTTTTATTGGAATGTTGAATATTCAGGTGTTTTTGATATTAAAACGCATGTAAACAGAGGCAGACGTAGCCAGTTAGCGACCAGCTTACTTACTTTATATCTTTTTTTCTTGTCCTGAACTCTCTTGTTATTTGTAAATTATTAAGGTATCTCATGTCAATGGACCACTCAATCGTGATCAGTCTCCAACTTATGTTTCTGAGACAACAAAAATTTGATCTCGCAATACTGGCTGGAATGTCTAGGGAAATAAAATAAGTCGATGTTTTTTGTAAACAAAACATATGGTTTATTTCTGAAACAATCCTAACTTTACAATACACTACGTAATACAAATACAGCACATGAGAAACGCTTCCCTCACTCACCAAAAGCCCAGTAGGATCCTTTATCACAATAGAGTTCAATAAAGATTTCCAAATGTTTCCTGTTTCTTAGTCCCGTTTGATTCTGCAGACATCTGCGTTTTAAAGTCTGTAGAACACTACGCAAATATTTCACAAACTGGTCCAACGTTCTGTATCATACAGCGAATTTTCCACCGTTCACGGATTCTTCGCTATGCATTAATCGGAACAGGCCTTTCAATCTGACTGCTGGTAACACTTGCTCTGGTTTCTCACTCGTAATGTAAACGTTCTCTCCCGAGTGGATACGCTGGTAACATTTGAGATTACCGGTTCTTGTGAAGTCCTTCCCACAATCTGAGCATTTATACAGCTTTGATCCAGAAGCAGCAGGAGTATGTGGAGATTCTCCTCCAGACCATGGACTGGACTCGGATTTCATTAGAAAGGCTGTACAGAATCAGGACCCTGTAATGATGATCTCCCCAGGTTCAGTTTTAAAAGCCCATATAATGCAAGCACACACACTTTCACGTGAACCTCATTATCCAATCAGTGTCCCCTACACCCATCTTCTTCTTCATATTCATCTGAGATAATTAAGGTTAACAAACAAAACAACTAATGCATCATCACCCCCTACTGGTGCCCAACCTAAATCTTTATTACAACAAATACAGTGGTACCTCACTTTACGAAAGTTCACCAAACAAAAACTGCAGGTTATGAAACGCATTTTCCTAAAATTTTTGTCTCTGGATATGAAACACGTTCATGTTACGAAAGCGCCATCTTAAAAATTAAAACACGCCATTCAAACATTCAAACAATGCATGAGCTGCTCTTCCATCAATGACGTTCAAACATCCCACCCCGCTGGCCTCCCATTCGCTAGGAGGGATGACGCAGCTCCCTCTTATTGGCTATCTCCCAACATCCCGCCCCACTGGACTCCCATTGGCTAGGAGGGATGATGCAGCTCCCTCCCATTGGCTATTATGGAGCTGAATCTACCATGATGCTTTTATTGTAAAGGACAGAGTTACTGTTGTTTCATGCTGTATTTCTTGACTCAGGCTTTTAACCTTCCATAAACATTTGTAAGATTATAACTCTGCTAAGAAGACATGTTGTTTCATCATTAATCCAAAATGCAGTAAAATTTGTCAAAGATAACCTGTATGCCCGTATATGGATTTTTGTGGAATCCTAATTTGAGTCCTTATTCTGTCTGATACAAATACTAATTTTCAGCTCAAAATACAAAATATTTTCCTTCATCGACTACAAAATGGTGCTTTCCTGGGTTGGCAGCCCTGGAGCTGTAAACAAACGGGTATAGCACTTAACATTTTGCATACTTTTTATTTTTATTTATTTTGGGAAGGGGGGGCAGTGGTTAGCATGTCCGTCTCAAAGCGAGAAGGCCAGTGTTTCTTTCCCCTGGCTCGGGCGTTTCTGTGTGGAGTTTGCATGTTCTCTCCATGCTTGCATGGGTTTCCTCCAGGTACTCCAGTTTCCCTCCACACTCCCAAAAACATGCATAGTAGGCTAATTGGTTGTTTCATGCTTGGGTGTGAGTGTTTGTTGCCATGTGATAGCCTGGTAAGCTGCCTAGGGTGTACCCTCTCTCCCTCCCCCATCCCACACACTGAGTAAAACCCCATGCTCCTCTGTCCCACAGACTCATAAGCCCTTCCCCCTTCTTTCTCTCAGACAGAGTAAGAAACCCCACCCTTGTCTGAACCACAAACTGAGTAAGAACCCCCATCCCCCATCCTACAGACTGAGTAAAAACCCCACCCTTCTGCTAAACAGACTAAGAAGCCCCATCCCTCTGCCCCACACTGAATAAGTAGCCCCACCTTTCTCTTACCCATAGATTGAGTGTGTGTGTGTGTGTGTGTGTGTGTGTGTGTGTGTTTTAGTTTAGGATTTTGGGTGTGTTAACAGTGTGTTAAACCAAGAAGACTTTTATCCATAAATGTCATCAGTGAAGGCTCATATGTTTGAGAATGGTCAGGAGTGTTCGGGTGTGGTCAGGAGTGTTCGGGTGTGGTCAGGAGGGTTCGGGTGTGGTCAGGAGTGTTCGGGTGTGGTTAAGTGTGTTGTGGTATGCCTTTTCTTTAACAGCAGTGTGAGTTCTTTGGGTAAGCATACAGCACATGTGTAAATGATTCTAAGAATCCATTTCACTCCACCCAAGGCCGGGCGAGGCCAAGAGTGTGAAGGCGGAGCAGGAACAGGTGCAGTATAAGTAATTGGGATTAAAATAAATTGTATTACTGATTGGGATCAGTGGTTGCCTAGTGGTATAAGGCGCCGGATCGCTGATCCAAAGGTTGGGGGTTCGAGTCCCACTCTCCACAAGGTTGTCACTGCCCCCCCCCCCCCCCAGTGCAGCTGACTGGGTTATTATCAAAGGCCGGCCATGTCTCTCACTGTCTATGGTGTGAGGCATGTAAAAGAACCATTGCTGACTTTCGACAAGAGTAGGCTGCAAAGCCGTCAGTGTGTTTCTGCCCTGCGATGGCCTGGCAAGCTGTCCAGGGTGTACTCTGCCCTCGCCCTGAGTTGGCTGGGATGGGCACCAGCCTCCCCGCAACCCTAATTAGGATGAAGCGGTTACAGAAAATGATGATGATGATGATGATGATGATAAATTGTAATACTCTGATGTTTTATGGAATGGTTTGCAGAGTGTTGATGGGCATGTTATTAAATCGGAGTGTTTGTTACTGGAAGTGTTCATAACCAGGAATTCAACCAGATTCGATTGTATTGTATTAGATTAGATTAGAGTGGATTAAATAAAATGGAAATGCATGAGATTAGAACACAGTGACATTCATTAGACTGGACTGCATTTAATTAGATTGGATGATAAGTATATTTATTTTTCTCTCAGTTGAGTGTTGATGACTTCACCAAGTATGCTGGTGTATTTGGGAACAAACAGGGCGGAGCCTTTCCTAACCTGGAGGTGAGTAATCATCTGTGCCATCAATGTCCTTGCATACACATGCATTAATATACGCGGAAGAATAATGTACTGTATCATCCAGTCAAAGCATCCATAAAGATTATTAACAATAAGTGCCTTGCAATTTGAGTTGGGCCATGCAGGGGTTTGCGGAAGTATTGGCCTCCCTGGACTCTTCCAGATTGTATAAATGAAGTAGACTGAACTGGGATTTTGTGTTAGATTTGATTGGATTCTGTGATTCTCCTGTTGGCACACTACATGGTGAACCAATCAGTAAAGTATCCTTTAACATCTCTCTGTCTGTGTGCTGTGATCGGCACAATTCTCTCTGAGTATTCTATTTGTTTATATTTTTGTTTTTTAAGGCGGCTCTGCATTCATCCTCGTCTCTGCTCCTACCGTCTGTGTCATCATTAGCCAGTGGTTCTCTTCCCACACTGCTGCAGGACAAGCTGAACACCGCGCCGCTTTACATGGACCCTGATACGCTGGCACAACTTCGACTCAATATCTCTCTTCCCGCGCTGCTCATCTTCAGCCTCCCCTACAGCTCCTCTGGGTAAACACTACATGTTACTCCTGAATTTTAGTCCTGCACTATACTCCAGCTATACTCCACACCAAGGGTCACCAACATGGTGCCCGCGGGCACCAGGTCACCCACAAGGACAACATGAGTTGCCCGCCAGCCTGTTCAGGGGTCCTATGGCTCGCGAGCCAGACGTGGCTCTTTTGATGACTGCATCTGGCTCTCAGATAAATCAGGTGGCCTTTCTTAACAGAATAACGAATACATAATTTCACAAATGGACAGAATGAAAAAACTTCAACCCACAGACCAGCTGATTGCCTTGGGACGCGCTTCCTGTCACATAAACACTCCAGCGTGTGAGTATATAGTATAGTGAGTATATTATAACAATGTTGTTTAAAATAAATTCAGAGTTGTATTATACTCTACAATTATTGGTCTCAGTATTAAAAAATATATTTGGCTCTTAGAGGATTAGATTTTATTTTTTATTTTTTGGCTTAGTCTTAGTCAAAAAGGTTCCTGACCCCTTACATAGATGAATATCATTAATTATTAATAACAACATATAATCAAAGGTAAATTGAGCAGATTTGTTATGTCACAAGTGTGTATCGACCTGGTAGCCCTCCGTATTAATTGGTACCCAAGAAGTAGCTCTCAGTTTCAAAAATGTGGGTGACCCCTGCTCCACACTTTACTTCTGTAATGTACTTAGGCATTATGCTGACACACTATACTCCACACTGTACTCTTGCACTGCACCCCACACTATACTATTGTGCCATATTCTACACTGTACTTCTGCACTGTACTTTACAGTGTGCCCCACGCTACACTCTTGTGCTATACTCCACACCATACTTCACACTATACCAGTGCTTCTCAAATTTTGGGCGTATGACCCTGGAGAAAATGCTTTTTGCCATACTGTACTAGAATTAAGTATAATTGGGCATTCTCTACAGTAGGTGGCAGTTGCGCTCTGTGTTTCCTATGGTGTAGGGAAAACGCACCGAGCAAATGATATGAAGTGCAGTGAACACTATTTATAGTCATGTGACCCCCCCCCCCAATGGGGGGGGGAGGTCTTCCTTTTGGGGGCATCGCAGAAAATAATTGAGAAGCACTGCACTATACTAATGCAATTTACCACACAATATCCTGCACAATTTTACACATTCTACTGTACTCCTGAACTATTACACAGTACAGACGCTCCCCGACTTACGTTTTTAATTGGTTCCAGATGGCCGAACGCAAGTTGAAAGTGAACGTAAGTTGTTACAGTGACGTGTGACGTATGACGCTCATACTGCACTATACATCCATAAATACCATTACCTTATCTCATAAAACACCCCTAAATCAATTATTATAAATATAACATTGTAAAATGATATCAAATAATATCAACATTAATTTCAAATAAGTCACTTATTTATACCGAGTCACTTTATATGAAGCTTGAAACAGCCAATCAACGCTTACAATATGTGAGGCGCTCAATACCGAAAGTAGTGTACTTGCGAAAGCAGTGTACTTGCTCTGGGTTATACGGACTTCCGGTCTTTCAAGTGTGCAATGGTGCCGTTGAACTCGTTTAGAACACAGCCTGCTATACTTGACACTATACTTCTGTTCTGTGTTCCACACTATATTCCTACACTGTATCACTATACTCCACAGTATACTCCTGAGTTATACCCAATAATGTATTCCGCACTATACTTGCTCCACACATACTTTGTCATGATTTTTAAGATTCTCTCTCTCTCTCTCTTTCTTTCTCTGTGTGTGTCGCTCTGTCCTTCTCTCTTTCTGTCAGGGCTGATATGATGTCTGTTCAAGAGGTACTTACTGGTAACGGTAGGTGTCTGTCTCACACACACACACACACACACACACACACACACACACACAACACACTAAAGAGCAGTGAAATGTATAAACTCCTCATTCTCTGACATGTGTGTTTCAGACGAGGTGATTGGTCAGGTGCTGAGAATTATGAGTAGCCAGTCTGTCCCTTACACTGCCGTCTACACTGCCCTCCGTCCCTCACGGGTAAGAATGAGTGTCGTATCCAAATCCAACTCATAAAGTACAGTATTGCCTTCACTATTACTTGATCATCACCAACCAGGAAGGGGGAAGCATGCACACGCCCCCTGCGCGACATGCAGTGCTAGCCACCCACCTCTTTCCAAACATCTCACACACAGTTTCAGCAGTGTTCTCGTTTGCGTGCGTCTTTGCGTCACTGACGCATGAAAATCCGTTGGGATGCATAGTAGCAAACAAATGTGCGTCCGCCAGACTCATTAATCATTTTCATCAATTGATGTAATATTGCCCCAAAACAAATAAATCTGCCAAAAACTTTCCGAAATCGATCGATGCTTTGACAAGGCCGCCATTTTGTTTAATTCAGTAAATGGTCAAGCAGGGAATGCGCTTTGAATTCACGTCTTGTGGGTGTGGCCCAGCACAGGTGCAAGAGCGAGACAGAGAGAGATAGAGAGTGAGAGAGTGAAAGAGAGAGAGAGAGAAAAAGAGAGAATAATGCTTTAGTTTTTTAAGTTGTTTTAATTCAGTAATTGTTTAATAAATGTGGGCGCATTTGAGTTCATATGGAATTCCAATCCCTCAAGGAATCAAATTCAAGTTGAGTTTGTCAAGTGGGGAATTCACGCTCGCTTTGAATTCACGTCTTGTGGGCGTGGCCCCGCACGTATTTGTTTACCTCTCGTAGTGCGAGATATTGCCTCTCGTGCTCACGAGATTTCGTTCATTTCCTATCAGCTGCAGAAAGTAAACAACGTTAAAAGTCTAAGAGCCTCCGAAACATGCCTCCGAAAAAGTCTTCAAAGTCGACGAAAATCAGCGTACACTTAGTAATTTCTTCTCACTGAACAAGAAGATGATTCAACTGAAGATGATGATTCATATCACAAAACTACATCCGCTCCCAAGATTATTCCTTCTGCGACGAAAAAAGAATGGTCCCTGCTGAAGAAAGTGGTAAATGCTCAGCAATATCCTTGAAACAGCATGACCTCTCGTTGGCAGATGATCGCCACATACCACAAGGAGGATTTCCCCAACCTGCTTTACCTTGCCCAGTTGGCAATGACATCTGCTATCCATACAGCAGGATGCGAGCAGGTATTTTCAGTACAGAACAAAATCTTGATCAAGAAGCGGAATAGGCTCAGTGTCAGCATGCAGGACAAGCTCATGAAGGTTCTGCTTGCAGAAAAGGTGGACCTGCACAAAGCACTCAAGATGTGGAAAAATGCCAAGCACAGAAGAATATATCACGAC
>CM045738.1:44039796-44054796 GCA_024760905.1 Plotosus lineatus
TAGTGTCAGTACCGTAATTTCAGTATCAGTACCGTAGTATCAGTACTGTAATATCAGTATCAGTACCGTAATATCAGTACTGTAGTGTCAGTACCGTAATATCAGTATCAGTACCGTAGTGTCAGTACTGTAATATCAGTATCAGTACTGTAATATCAGTATCAGTACCGTAGTGTCAGTACTGTAATATCAGTATCACTACTGTAGTGTCAGTACCGTAATTTCAGTATCAGTACCGTAGTGTCAGTACTGTAATATCAGTATCAGTACTGTAATATCAGTATTGGTAAACTCGCAGTAATAAACAGAAAGAAACATGGAATAATCTGGGACAGATTGTGATTGAAAACATTGCAAAATATATTTTCTTATTTCTTACCACCATTAATTATCTTACTGTTGCCACAAGGTGGCGATAATTCACCCAAGCACTATTTGTCAACTGTAAAATTCCAAAATGAATGAAATTCACGGATTTATTTAGTTTAACAATCTGTTTATGTGAATTTTACTCTGCAGTGGATTTCACACTTTAAACATTTTATAGTGTTGTTCAAATCTTTACTGGGTCTTTTAAGCCCTGCCTGTTTTCTGTACATGAAAAATTGCAAGGCACGAATACTTTATTCAGAAATACTGCAACACTCTCACATACACACACACACACACACACACACACACACACACACACACACACACTCAAGGAGTGTCAGTTCATCATGTCTTTCTTTTACGAACAGATCCAGGGCTTTAATGTTACTGGCAGAGAGTTCTCTTATGCCAGCGACTGCGCTGGGTTCTTCACCCCGGGGATCTGGATGGGCCTGCTAACCTCAGCACTCATGGTTCTGCTCCTCACCAGCGGCCTACACATGATCATGCAGCTACACACCATGGACCGCTTCGATGACCCTAAAGGCCCCGCTATCTCTGTCCCACAGACTGAGTGAAGTCTAACAAGCCCCACCTCTTTATCCCTCAGTCTGAGTAATAAGTCCCTCCCACTCAATGTCAAGTCCCACCCTCCTCGATCCCACAGACTGGATCACAAACCCAGCCCCTATTAAGGTATGAAGTGAGTTATAACACCCTCCGCTGTATATCCAAACCACACCCTTTTCTGAACCTCAGATTTAATAAGAAATTCCACCTCCCCATCCCACAGACTGAGTAAAACCCATACCCCTGTATCCCATAGACCAATACGCCCCACCCTCTTCCTCCCAGACAGAATAAGAATCCCTGCCTTGTCCATCCCATAGAGAATGACTAAAACCCATGCTCCTCTGTCCCAAAGACTCATAAGCCCCACCCCCTTCTTTCTCCCAGACAAAGTAAGAAACCCCACCCTTTTCTGAACCACAAACTGAGTAAGAACTCTCCTCCTCCATCCCACAGACTGAGTAAATCCCCCACCCTTCTGCCGAACAGACCAAGAAGCCCCATCCCTCTGCCCCACACTGAATAAGTAGCCCCATCTCTCTCTTACCCATAGATTGTGTGTGTGTGTGTGTGTGTGTGTGTGTGTGTGTGTGTGTTTTAGTTCAGGATTTTTGATGTGTTAACACTGTTAAACCAAGAAGACTTTTATCCATAAATGTCATCAGTGAAGGCTCATATGTCCGGGTGTGGTCAGGTCTGTCCGGGTGTGGTCAGGCGTGTCCGGGTGGGGTTAGGTGTGTTGTGGTCTGCATGTTCTTTAACAGCAGAGTGACTTTGGGTAAGCGTACAGCACGAAGCATGTGTGTAAATGATTCTGAGGATTTGTTTCCCTCCACCCAAGCGTCAGTCTAAGGCAGGGGGCGGGGCCTAGAGTGTGAAGGTGGAGCAGGAACTGGTGCATTATAAGTAATTGGGATTAAAGTAAATTGTAATACTCTGATGTTTTATGGAATGGTTTGTAGAGTGCTGTTGGCGTGTTTGATGGTAAATCAGAGTGTTTGTTACTGGAAGTGTTCATAGCCCTTTGGCGACCGTAAGCTCACAGCGCCAACGCTAAGCGATCCTTCCTTATCAGATTAATTGCATTCTCTCTCTCTGAGCGAAACTGTCACTATAGTTTTATTTTAACTTCTGGTTTTTATGTGTTTGTATGTAGGAGGAGTTTTAGACAAACTGCAGAGGTGTGTGTGTGTGTGTGTGTGTGTGTGTGTGTGTGTGTGTGTGTGTGTTTTGCAGAGGTAATTCTGGGTCCTGCCTCCAGAGGGCAGACGGTGTTATTGAAATATAATCACTTGATAAATCACTAAAAAAGAGAACAAAGTGCAGCCCCTGGTGTTGTAATTTCATTGCTCAGAAATTTGTGTTTGATTTGTTCATGCGATGTTTCTAATCGGAGATTCTTTCATTTTCCGCAAGATGGTGATATTTATTTATTAATTTACTTGTTTAGAAGTAAAGACCACTATGTATAATAAAGATTAAATTATTGCAGTGGAGTAGCTACATGGAATTAATTTGTAGCATGTGTTGTTGTTTATTGGTTTGTGTGTGTGTGTGTGTGTGTGTGTGTGTGTGTGTGTGTGTGTGTGTGTGTGTGTATGTATTAACAGAAATAAAGATATTTTGTGTTGTGGAAACTGTAACCACTCTGGGAGTTCACTGATGTAAATATCAGCCATAAAAACAATGGAGTGTGTGAACTAAATTCTCAATAATCCTCCTGCATATTAATGAACGAAACAAACTTTACACTTTATTCTGAATGAATTGATTTTAAAAGGAAAAGAAAATGAACCATGTAATCTGAGATGAATGATGTTATGTCAGAGGAACATAAAGGGATGTTTGTCATTAGGTCATGTGAAGTGCAGGAAAGATTTGTGTGTAAAAAAATGTTTTTTTTTTTTTTTTTATTGTGAATGTCAACAAAGTGAAATAAATCTGTATAAAAGTACAAGGTCTGATTTTTTTATTATTATTATTATTATTATTATTATGAAGATTAAAGAAATCTAATAGTAATTTAAATTATAATAAAAATAATCAATGTTTTATAATAATGAAAAATTAATCTCCTCAATGTTTATAATCCTGGTCAGTTCTGCTCACATCTGCCTCACATCAAGAAGGTCGTGGGTTTCAAGTCCCAGGCTCTGCGAAGTCGTTTCTTGTGTGAAGTCTGTACGTTCTCGCCGTACTTATGTGAGTTTCCTCTGGGTGTTTTGGTTTCCTCCCACAGTCCAAAAACATGCACAGTAGGCGAGCTGGCATTTCTTAATCGCTCCGGGTGGAAGAGCCAGCGTGAATGGCCGTGTGTGCGTCGGCCCTGCGATGACCGGGCAAGCCGCTCAGGGTGTACCCCGACCCAGCCCAGAGTTGCTGAGATGGACGCCAGCCTCCTCGCCACCTGAAATGGGATGAATCAGTTTAGAAAATGAAAGAATGGTGTTTCTGTACTTTAAAGTTTTAAACATTGTAAATAATGTATTGTTATGAAGGAGAGTGATTGACGTGCGGTGTTTAAATGAAGAGTTCAGAGTCGCTGAGTTTAAACAGAGTTCAGAGTCGCTGAGTTTAAACGAAGAGTTCAGAGCTGCTGAGTTTAAGTGAAGAGTTCAGAGTCGCTGAGTTTAAATGAAGAGTTCAGAGTCACTGAGTTTGCAGAATCGTCTGAAAGATTTAATAAATACAACTATTCCTCTTCTTTAAAGAGTGGAAACAATTCTATAGCTGACTGTAAATCTTTCACTATTTCATTCTTTTATTTGCTCTCATACTCCATTTCTCTTTCTTATTCTCTCTCTCTTGTGCTCTTCATCTCTCACTCTGTCTCCTGATTCTGTCACTCTCTCTCTCTCTCTCTCTGTTTCTCTGTCTCTGTCGCTCTCTTCTCTCTATATGTCTCTTTCTCTGTCTCTCTCTCTCCCTCTCTCTCTCCTCTCTGTCTTGCTCTCTGTCTCTCTCTCTCTCTCGCTCTCTCTCTGTCTCTCTCGCTCTCTCTCAATCTCTCTCTCTGGTTGCTAAGGAACAAGCAGCCAATCAGATGAGAGCTAAAGTTTAACGTGTGATTGGACACAATGAGGACGTGACACTCATTCAGAAAATGGGTGAAAGATAAAAAGCTAAAGTTTGTGCCCCCTCAGTTTCATACTGGATGAATTTTCTTTGGATTTTTTTCGACTAACTATTTAGAACACAAGCGAACAAACAGAACCAGATTCATTTCATATAGGACTTCATGTCTCTTGGAAATTTTTTATTTACATGCTTAAAAGTTTATAAGTTAATCCCATGTTCAGAAGTTAATCTATCGGTCAGACGTTACCCCATTGGATATTTTTGGGTGATGATGGTTATTGTATGATGATGGTTATTGGGTTATGGATACTGAGTGATGATGATACTGAGTGATGATGATGAATATTGGATGATGATGGTTATTGGGTGATGAATACTGAGTGATGATGATGATGATGATGATGATGATGGTTATTAGGTGAAGGCGGTTATTGGATGATGATGATAGTTATTGGGTGATGGATACTGAGTGATGATGATGATGATGGTTATTGGATGATGGTTATTGGGTGATGAAGGTGGTTATTGGATAATGATGATGGTTATTGGTTGATGGATACTGAATGATGATGATGTTATTCGGTTATGATGGTTATTGGGTGATGATGGTGGTTATTGGCTGATGAAGGTGGTTATTGGGTAATGATGATAGATATTGTGTGATGATAAAGGTTATTGGGTGATGATGGTTATTGGGTGATGATGGTTATTGGATGATGATGGTTAATGGATGATGATAGTTCTTGGGTGATGATGGTTATTGGATGATGATGATGGTTATTGGATGATGATGGTTAATGGATGATGATAGTTATTGGGTGATGATGATGGTTATTGGATGATGATGGTTATTGGATGATGATGGTTAATGGATGATGATAGTTATTGGGTGATGATGATGGTTATTGGATGATGATGGTTAATGGATGATGATAGTTATTGGGTGATGATGATGGTTATTGGATGATGATGGTTAATGGATGATGATAGTTATTGGATGATGATGGTTATTGGGTGATAATGGTTATTGGATGATGATGATGTTATTGGATGATGATGATGGTTCTTGGGTGATGATGGTTATTGGATGATGATAGTTATTGGGTGATGATGATGGTTATTGGCTGATGATGGTTATTGGGTGATAATGATGTTATTGGATCATGATGATGGTTATTGGGTGATGATGGTTATTGGATGATGATGATTAGTGTGTGATGATGGTTTTTGGTGATGATGGTTATTGGGTGATGGTTTTTGGGTGATGATGATGTTATTGGATGATGATGACGGTTATTGAGTGATGATGGTTATTGGATGAGAAAGGTTATTGGGTGATGATGGTTATTGGATGATGATGATTATTGGGTGATGATGATTAGTGGGTGATGGCTTTTGGGTGATGATGATGTTATTGGATGATGATGACGGTTATTGTGTGATGATGGTTATTGGATGAGAAAGGTTATTGGGTGATAATGGTTATTGGATGATGGGGAAGGTTATTGGGTGATGATGGTTATAGGATGATGATGATAACTGGGTGATGATGGTTATTAGGTGATGATCGTTATTGGGTGATGGTTTTTGGCTGTTGATGATGTTATATGGATGATGATGATGGATATTGGGTGATGATGAGGAAGGTTATTGGGTGATGATGGTTATTGGATGATGATAACTGGGTGATGATGGTGATTAGGTGATGATTGTTATTGGGTGATGGTTTTTGGCTGATGATGATACTATTGGATGATGATGGTGGTTATTGGGTGATGATGAAGATGGTTATTGGGTAATGATGATGGTAATTGGGTGGTGATGATGATGATGATGATGGTTATTGGATGATGTTGATGATGATTATTGGATGATGTTGATGATGGTTATTGAGCAATGGTGACAATGACTATTGGGTGGTGATGGTTAATGGGTGATGATGATTGTTTTTGCGTGATGGTGATAATGGTTATTATTTTAATGGTATTGATGGTTATTGGGTGATGGTGATGATTATTGGTTGATGATGATGGTTATTGGGAGATGAAGGTTATTGGGTTATGATGATGATGATGATGCAGATTATTGGGTGATGATGATGATGGTTATTGGATGATAGATGATGATGATGATGTTTATTAGGTGATTATGCTGATAGTTATTGGGTGATGAAGGTTATTGGGTGGTGATAATGATGATGGTTATTGGGTGGTGATGATGGTGATGGTTATTAGATAATGGTATTGATGGATATTGAGTGATGATGATGATGGTTATTGGATGATGATGGTTATTGGGCGATGGTGACAATGACTATTGGGTGGTGATGGTTAATGGGTGATGATGATTATGTTTTTTGCGTGGTGGTGATAATGGTTATTGGTTAATGGTATTGATGGTTATTGGGTGATGGTAATGGATAATGGTTAATGATGATGATGATTATTGGGTGATGGTAATAGATAATGGTTATTGATGATGATGATTATTTGGTGATGGTAATGGATAATGGTTAATGATGATGATGATTATTGGGTGATGATGGTTATCGGGTGATGAAGGTTATTGCGTAATGATAATGATGATGATAATGATGATGCAGATTATTGGGTGATGATGATGATGGTTATTGGATTATAGATAATGGGAAATTATGATGATGATGATGATGATGATGATAATGCTTATTAGATGATTATGCTGAGAGTTATTTGGTGGTTATAAGGTTATTGGGTGGTGATAATTATGATGGATATTGGGTGATGATAATAGTTATTGGGTGGTGATGATGATGATGGTTATTGGTTAATGGTATTGATGGATATTGAGTGATGATGATGATTATGATGATGATGATGGTTATTGGATGATGATGAGGGTTATTGGGTTATGGATACTGAGTAATGATGGTGATGATGATGATGATGATGATGATGATTATTGGATGATGATGGTTATTGGGGGATGATGGTTACTGGATGATGATGATGGTTATTGGGTTATGGATACTGAGTAATCATGATGATGATGATGATGGTTATTGGGTTATGGATGCTGAGTGATGATGATGATGATGATGATGATTATGCTTATTGTATGATGATGATGGTTATTGAGTGATAATGGTCATTGGATAATGATGATGGTTAATGGGTAATGGATACTGAGTGATGATGATGATGATGATGATAGTTATTGGGTGATAATGGTTATTGGATGATGATGGTTAATGGGTGATGATGGTTATGGAGTAATGATGGTTTTTGGCTGATGATGATGTTATTGGATGATGATGATGATGATGGTTATTGGGTGATGATGAAGGTGGTTATTGGGTAATGATGATGGTTATTGGGTAATGATGATGGTTATTGGTTGGTGATGATGGTAATTGGGTGATGTTGATGATGGTTATTGGGTGATGGTGACAATGACTATTGGGTGGTGACGGTTAATGGGTGATGATGGCTACTGGATGATGATGATGGTTATTGGGTGATGATGGTTATTGGATGATGTTGATGATTATTGGACGACGATGATGGTTATTAGATGATGATGGCTATTGGGTGATGATGGTTATGGATGTTGATGATGGTAATTAGGTGATGATGGTTGTTGGCTGATGATGATGTTTATTGGGTGATGATTATTGGGCGACGATGATGGTTATTGGGTGAAGATGATGTTTATTGGGTGATAATGATTATTGCACAACAATGATGGTTATTGGGTGATGATGGTTATTGGGTGCTGATGGTTATGGTTGGTGATGATAGTTATTAGGAGATGATGGTTGTTGGGTGATGATGATGTTTATTGGGTGATGATGATTATTGGGTGATGATGATGTTTACTGGGTGATGATGATTATTGCACGACGATGATGATTATTGGGTGATGATGGTTATTGGGTGCTGATGGTTATGGTTGGTGATGATAGTTATTGGGTGATGATGGTTATTGGGAGATGATGATGGTTATTGGGTGATGATGGTTATTGGGTACTGATGGTTATGGATGGTGATAATAGTTATTGGGTGATGATGGTTATGGATGGTGATGATAGTTATTGGGTGATGATGGTGATTGGGTGATGATGGTTATGGATGGTGATGATAGTTATTGGGTGATGATGGTTATTGGGTGCTGATGGTTATGGATGGTGATGATAGTTATTGGGTGATGATGGTGATTGCGTGATGATGCTTATGGATGGTGATGATAGTTATTGGGTGATGATGGTTATTGGGTGCTGATGGTTATGGATGGTGATGATAGTTATTGGGTGATGATGGTTATTGGGAGATGATGATGGTTATTGGGTGATGATGGTTATTGGGTACTGATGGTTATGGATGGTGATAATAGTTATTGGGTGATGATGGTTATGGATGGTGATGATAGTTATTGGGTGATGATGGTGATTGGGTGATGATGGTTATGGATGGTGATGATAGTTATTGGGTGATGATGGTTATTGGGTGCTGATGGTTATGGATGGTGATGATAGTTATTGGGTGATGATGGTTATTGGGAGATGATGATGGTTATTGGGTGATGATGGTTATTGGGTACTGATGGTTATGGATGGTGATAATAGTTATTGGGTGATGATGGTTATGGATGGTGATGATAGTTATTGGGTGATGATGGTGATTGGGTGATGATGGTTATGGATGGTGATGATAGTTATTGGGTGATGATGGTTATTGGGTGCTGATGGTTATGGATGGTGATGATAGTTATTGGGTGATGATGGTTATGGATGGTGATGATAGTTATTGGGTGATGATGGTTATTGGGTGCTGATGGTTATGGATGGTGATGATAGTTATTGGGTGATGATGGTTATGGATGGTGATGATAGTTATTGGGTGATGATGGTTATTGGATGACGATGAGGGTTATTGGGTGATGATGGTTATTGGGTGCTGATGGTTATGGATGGTGATGATAGTTATTGGGTGATGATGGTTATTGGGTGCTGATGGTTATGGATGGTGATGATAGTTATTGGGTGATGATGGTTATTGGGTGCTGATGGTTATGGATGGTGATGATAGTTATTGGGTGATGATGGTTATGGATGGTGATGATAGTTATTGGGTGATGATGATTATTGGATGACGATGAGGGTTATAGGGTGATGATGGTTATTGAGTGCTGATGGTTGAGGATGGTGATGATAGTTTTTGGGTGATGATGGTTATTGGGTGCTGATGGTTATGGAGGGTGATGATAGTTATTGGGTGATGGTGGGTATGGATGGTGTTGATAGTTATTGGGTGATGATGGTTATTGGATGACGATGAGGGTTATTGGGTGATGATGGTTATTGGGTGCTGATGGTTATGGATGGTGATGATAGTTATTGGGTGATGATGGTTATTGGGTGCTGATGGTTATGGATGGTGATGATAGTTATTGGGTGATGATGGTTATTGGGTGCTGATGGTTATGGATGGTGATGATAGTTATTGGGTGATGATGGTTATGGATGGTGATGATAGTTATTGGGTGATGATGATTATTGGATGACGATGAGGGTTATAGGGTGATGATGGTTATTGGGTGCTGATGGTTATGGATGGTGATGATAGTTATTGGGTGATGATGGTTATTGGGTGCTGATGGTTATGGATGGTGATGATAGTTATTGGGTGATGATGGTTATTGGGTGCTGATGGTTATGGATGGTGATGATAGTTATTGGGTGATGATGGTTATTGGGTGCTGATGGTTATGGATGGTGATGATAGTTATTGGGTGATGATGGTTATTGGGTGCTGATGGTTATGGATGGTGATGATAGTTATTGGGTGATGATGGTTATTGGGTGCTGATGGTTATGGATGGTGATGATAGTTATTGGGTGATGATGGCTGCTTCAACTCAGTAATGAGCCCAAAGGTTTTGGCACCCTTCTGAAAAACAATTTACACATTTACTAAATGTAGTTTTACCTCCACATGTACTTTCATATTTTTTCAAACATAAATGTTTTGTTTAGTTTTGTAATAAGAAAGCAGCTATAAAGCAGATATTTTACACTGTTTTACAAACTTCTTTTTATTTTAGTTTTGTTTCAAAAAATGTTCCTTAATTTAAATCGTCGCCTCTTTGTTTTCTTTTTTGATTTCTGTACACTTTTAATGTGCTTATTCTCATTTTTCAATGAGAATAACAGTTTGTATTACTGTGTGTGTGTGTGTGTGTGTGTGTGAGAGAGAGAGAGAGAGAGAGAGAGAGAGACTTCAGTCAGGGTCACATCTGAGTGTTGGAGGTTTTTATTTAAAGCAGGTCACATGCAGAGGCTTCTGACTTGAGGCAGTTTGAGGAAAGAGGAAAGACAATGAGGCTGCAGAGTGAAATGATTCATACAGCCACACTTACATAACCAACCCCTTGGCCCTGCGCTCCCTCTGCCCCGTTTTCGCCTGCCTCTCTCTCTCCACCTCGCTCTCCCCACCTCGCTCTCCCCACCTCGCTCTCCCACGCCTCTCTCATCAGTGACTTTATTCTTGATTTTCTTCAGTATTTACACCCTGAGACACACTTTAGGCAGCACAGCGTTCATTGTGGACAAAGAGACTTTGTATGTTTTGCGTAATGGTATTACATGTCTGAGGGAAGGTTGAGCATCAGTGTTGCCGATGGTGAGAGAGGAAGATAAACTGATGTGATGGTTTGTGAGAGGTGAGTTATCAATTGCTCTCAGTGAACAACATTCCAAGCTGGTAAAACGCACTTCTGAAAAGTCACCTGATCACCAACTCACACAGACTCCTCCCTCTCCTACAGGAACAACGTCCAAGAATTTACTCTGAGTTGGAAATGGACATAATGTGGGACTACATGAACCATGTTTACCTTCAATAACATTGAAGAACATGCCTTTAACTTCTGAACTCCTGTGTAGCAATATTGGCCCACGGGGACCAGGGCACATCATATCCCTTCTGGAGGACAGTGAACTTTTCAGAGGCAGAGATTTGGATAAGGATGTCTCTGTTAGATTTTGGTGATGATGAAATTCTGGATCCATGATTTTTTTTTTAAATGATTCTTTCACATTTTTTCCCCTTAAGTGGGATATTACTGCAGGTCCATTTTATATATATATATACTAGTGTGTGTGTGTATATATATATATACATATATATATATATATATATATATATATATATACAGTGCTGTGCAAAATTGTTTACCCCTGACCAATTACTGACATTTTTTGCACGTTTGTCACTGTCATCCATTTCAGATCAAGCAAACCTAAATATTATACAAAGATAAAACACAAGTAAACACAAAATGCAGTTTTCAGTGCCAATTGCATTTATTACGGGAAAAAAACATCTGAACTTACAAGGCCCTGTTTGAATAAGTAATTGCCCCCTAAACCTAATATCTGGTTGAACCACCTTTTCAGCAATAACTGCAGTCAAGCGTTTGCCATAGAGGCAATGACTCTTTCACATCGCTGTGATGGGATTTTGGCCCACTCTTCTCTGCAGAATTGTTTAAGATCAACATGATTGGATAGTTTTCAGGCATGAACAGCATTTTTAAGGTCATGCCACAGCATCTCAATAGGGTTCAGGTCAGGACTTTGACGAGGCCACTCCAAAACGCTCATTTTGTTCTTTTTTAGCCATTCAGAAGTGGACTTGCTGGTGTGCTTTCGATCATTGTCTTGCTGCAGAACCGGGTGCGGTTTAGCTTGAGGTCTTGAACTGATGGATGAACATTCTTTGTCAGTATTTCTTGGTAGCCAGCAGAATTCATGGTTCCATCAATCGTGACAAGTTACTCAGGTCCTGAAGCAGCAAAGCAGGCCCAGATCATCACACGTCCACCACCATGTTTCACTGTTGGCACAATGTTCTTTTTATCAAATGCAGCGTTGTTTTTGCTCCAGATGTACCGGGATGCATTTCTCCCAAAAAGTTCAACTTTAGTTTTATCAGTCCAGAAGACATTTTCTCAAAAGCTTTGGGGATGATCAGGATGATTCTTGCAAAAGTGAGTTGTGTCTTGATATTCTTTTTTGTCAACAGTTGCCTGGGAACGTCTCGGAACTCTTCCATGGATATCATTTTTGCCTCGTGTCTTTCTGATGGTGGAGTCATGAACATTGACATTAACTGAGACAAGTGAGGCTTGTAGTTGTTTAGAAGTGGTTTTTGAATCCTTTGTGACTTCTCTGGTTAGTCTGCGCCATACTCTTGGAGTAAGTTTGGTAGGTTGGCTACTCTTGGGAACGGTCACCACTGTGCCAGGACTTCTCCATTTATGGATAATGGCTCTAGCAGTGGTCCGCTGGAGTCCCAAAAATTTACCAAAGACTTTGAATCCTTTCCAAGATTGAGACATCACTATAATCTTCTGTCTTGTTTGCTCTTGAAGCTCACTGGATCACGGCATGATGATGTGTGTTCAGTATAGCCTACCTCACCTTGTCAGACAGGTTTTATGTTAGGGATCTCCTGATTGGAAATGTATGGCAGCAAACAGGCCTGGGTGAGGCTATGAAATTGAACTCAGTTTTCCCCAATAATAGGATTAATCACAATTATCTCACCTTTTAACACGAGGGGCAATTACTTTTTCACAGATGTTCATGTAGTTTTGGATAGGATTTTTCTCTTAACAAATAAAATCATAACTGGAAAACTGCATTTTTTGAATACATACTCGGGTTATCTATGTGTAATGTTTAAATTTGTTTGATGATCTGAAAAATTTAAGTGTGACAAAGATGCAAAAAAGTAAAAAATCTGTAAGGGGCAAAATCTTTGGCACAGCACTGTATATATAAAGTTCTGTAAACATCGCTGATGTTGCTACAAAGACCTTGACAAGCTTCTCTGTAATGTAGGTTTTCTTCCCGTTTGCATCTTCAGCAGATATCTCAGGGTCTTTGGCGTTTTGCCCCTTCACCTGTATGCCTCACCTGAGTGGGGCAGCAAAGACTCTGTGGTGATAGCCTTCACCTGTAGACTGGTATTGACCTCTGGTGATGACTTAATT
The DNA here is from genome assembly GCA_024760905.1 of Plotosus lineatus. NCBI lineage: Eukaryota > Metazoa > Chordata > Actinopteri > Siluriformes > Plotosidae > Plotosus > Plotosus lineatus. The sequence goes on from CM045738.1 coordinate 44,052,853, forward strand.
GGCTGCTGGGATCCAGCCTTCGTTTCTCTTAATCCAAAGCCAACGTGAGCTTGACTCTGCCAACGATCCTGTTGCTTTGATTGCTTTCTTTGACATGGAGGGTGGCAGTCCTATCCGGCTAAGGAAACTTCTTGTTGTTAATGGGGCAAAGCTTTTACAACAAAGTTCTATAGGCATCAGGATTGCTTTCCATCCTGCTGTACCAGCTTCATCTACTAGGTCTTGGTACTTGGTAGCCTGTAACTCTATGTTCCATAGAGCTGTGAGCTCTATGTTCCTTGCGGATCTGTACTTGTTTTGGGCCTCTTTTTGTTAACTGGTGATTGAAACTCATCCTATGCTGGTCTACTCATCTCACAATCTCCTTCAGTACACTGTCATGCCGCCAATGGTATCTTCCTTCTCCAAGTGCTTTTAGGCATGCTGAGAGAATGTGGTTGACTGTACAGTCTGTTGATTTGCAAAGGGAGCATGATGGGTCTTCATCTTTACCCCAGATTCTTAAGTTGGAGGGTGTTGGTAAGAGATCTGTCACAGCGTGAAGCAGGAAACTGAGTTTTCCATGGTCCATGGACCATATATCTCTCCAAGTGAGTGGACGTTGTAGGGCAGTCTCCCTCTGTGTCCAGCTACCTTGCTTTCCCAGTTGTACTGCCTTGATAAATCTGGTGTGTTCTGCCTCCTGTCTGACTCGCTAGACAATCATGTCCTGCTTGGTCTTGCTGTCTGCCTTACTCCACCTGGTCTCTCTATAATTGCCTCGGTCCAGTCTACCTCTACAAACTGTTCCAGCAAGTTCTTTATGTCACAAGTCTTCTTCTGCTTGTTCTACTGCTGAGTGAGGGTTCCATTTTCTTTCCGTTTTGACTGTTTCCCCTGGTTTCTGCACTAGTTTGTCCTTAGACAGGAGAAAGGTGGAAACGGCTCTTACATTTGCAGCCTAGAACTCCTCTACTACTGACGACAGTGGTAGGCTGGGCTTGGACGATTTGCTGTAGAGATTTACTGTTCTGAAGCTTGGAGGCACGCCCAGTCACCTGTGAAGGAATCTGCTGCATTGGTTTTCCGTGACTTCAATTGTGCTAAATGTGATGTCGTAGAAGAGGAAAGGCCACTGTAATCTGGGGATGATGCCATACTGGAAACACCAAGCTTTGAATCAGCCCTGGAGGTGGCTAGCATTAATCATCTGGAGCCATCTTTTCAGTGTCGTAGTTACATCTTTGCTGTCACTGTCTCCCAGAGACTAGTCAAACCAGTTCCCCAAGGACTTAATGCATTCATCTTGGATGGTAGGGATCTTCTCCCCTGAACAACAAAGGTGTACTTGCATAGCTTCCCTTTCAAGATGGTGGAGCTTCTTGACTTGGTTGGTTTGATCTGCATCCGGGCCCAATTTACCATCCTCTCCAAAGCAGTGAGAGTCCATCAAGTTCCTGGTACTGAGTGCGTCATCACTGTTACATTGTCCATGAAGGCCCTGGAGGAAGGATGCTTAGTACTGTCTGCTGTGGTATGACCCTTGCACTGGTTTTCTCCTACTTTAAGTATCATGTTCATGGCAGCTACAAACAGCACTACTGACACTGTACACCCTGCTCTGATGCCTTTCTCCAGTCACTGCCATCTTGTGGTGAAGCTGTTCACTGTGAATCTCATCTTTATATTCACTAACTTTGAGTGCAGTGGTGGCCTGGTGGTAAAAGGTGCTGGATAACTGATCCCAAGATTGGGGGTTTGAGTCCCACTCTCCACGGGTTGTTACTGTCCCCCCCCCCCCCCCCCCAGTGTAGCTAACTGGGTTATCAAAGGCCGGCCATGTCTCTCATTGTCTATGGTGAGAGGTTCATGTAAAAGAACCATTGCTGACTTCCGTCAAGAGGAGCTGCATAACTGTCAGCATGTTTCTGTCCCTTGCTAAGGCTTGTTTCAGGAAAGGCATCC
>CM045738.1:44059796-44072296 GCA_024760905.1 Plotosus lineatus
GATCAAATGCAACAAATATTAAATCTTTAAACTATAAATAATATTTACATTTATTTTTAAGATTGTTTCTTGACAGCAACACCTGGTGAGTTGTCCAGGGTATGCGCTTGCCTTGCCCAGAATTGGCTGAGATGGGCACCAGCCTCCCCACAACCCTAATTAGAATTAACTGCTTCAGAAAAGGAATGAATGATATTGTTTCTTGGTGTTGAAATGTTTATATACATATATATATATATATATATATATATATATATATATGGTGGTCCGGTGGTCCGGTGGTAAGGTGCTGGCTTACTGATGCAAAAGTCTCAGGTCCAAGCAACACGATCACCAAGTTCTCCCTTCAGTGCAGCTAACTGGGCTATCAAAGGCCAGTCATGACTCTCATTGTCTGTGGTGAGCATCATGTAAAAGAACTATTGCTAACTTTCTTAAAGAGTTTCTGCCCTGTGAAGACCTGGTGAGCTGTCCGGGGTGTACTCTGACCTCACTCAGAGCAGGCTGAGAGGGGCGACAGGTCCCAGTGACCATAATTAAGATCATGGCTCAGTGTTTCAGAAGATGAGTAATGAATTATCTCAGATTCTTTGTGCTCTCGTCAGTATCCGTCTGTTTCAGGAGATGATGAAGTAGAGCTTGATGCTGTAGCACTTTCTAGCATGGCTGAATAGACTGTCCCTACAGTGGCCGTCTCCCGCACACGGGGTACAAACTAATTCAGCTGTGGCTCTCTAAGATGCTGCCCTTGCTCTACAGTTTGTTGTCTTTGCTCTCGGATGTTCTCTCCTGTCACGTTTAAGCTTCCACAGTCTGATTCTCACGCTGGGCCTTCAGGACCTTTATTTGTTTTCCCAGAAGAAATCTTTTGAAATGTAGACTTAATCACATAAACTCAATTACTCTGTACTTAGAAATAAACAAGCTCATAAATTAGTTGTGTGGCCTGTGATAGCCTGGTGAGCTATCCAGGGTAGACCTCACCCTCGCCCAGAGTCAGTTGAGATTGGCGCCATTCTCCCCGCAACCCTAATTAGGATTAAGAGGTTCAGAAAATGAATGGATGAATAAAGACAAATGAATTGTATTTAAACTCTAAGGTTATACTTAACAGTGCGTGTCAAATTATCTCAAACTGTGATGTCATAGTGGGTGTGGTTAAAGACTTAAAGAAACAGTACCACAGTGTTTCTGAAGAGGATCTTCAGGATTATTAATGCGTTTCATGATGCTCATAAAAACTCATACCGTATTCGACCTCAGAAAGTGCCCAAGGCACTTAAAAAAATTGGAGTGGGTGGGCACTTATTAAAATAATTATAAGCGAAATGGAATGGTAAGTGCTTATTAGCATAGAGGTGGAAAACATGAATAATAACAGAACAATAAAATAGTTTTACTGGCCAAACTACTTACATGAAAGCTGAAAATAAACAGAAAACAGCATTATTTAAAAAATACCCTTTAATTTTCCCTCCTGGTGCTGTTCCTTTAACCATTTCCTCGCAGATGTAAAACCAAGCCAATCAACATGAATGTCAACTTTAGCACATGGCATGTTGAACCAATCAACACAAACAAGCACATGGCCAGAAACGTCTTTAAATTTATGAAGTTAGTGAGCAGGAGAATCGAGTTGAAACAGGCTTTGGGTGGTCAGGAAGTGCTTTCAGATGACTGGACAACAACAGCAAATGTGATCAGGGAGACAGGTAGGAGAATACTTGGTGTGTCCTCTGAAAGAAAAGTAGATAAGGAGACTTGGTGGTGGAATGAGGAAGTGCAGGAATGTGTACAAAGGAAGAGGTTAGCTAAGAAGAAGTGGGACATTGAGAGGACCGAAGAGAGTAAACAGGAAGACAGGGAGACAGCATAAGGCAAAGATAGTGGTGTCCAAGGCCAAACAGAGGGTGTATGATGACTTGTATGATAGATTGGACAATAAGAAGGGAGAAAGTGATCTATACAGGTTGGCACAGCAGAGAAATAGAGATGGGAAGGACATGCAGCAAGTCAGAGTGATTAAGGACAGGGTGGGAAATGTATTGACTGATGACAGAAGTGTGCTGGGAAGATGGAAAGAGTACTTTGAAGAGCTGATGAATGAGGAAAATGAGAGAGAGAAAAAAGAATAGAAGAGGTGACCGTCGAGGACCAGGAAGTAGCAAAGATTAGTAAGGGTGAAGTGAGGAGGGCATTGAAGAGGATGAAGAGTGGAAAGGCAGTTGGTCCTGATGACATACCGGTGGAGGTATGGAAGTGTCTAGGAGAGGAAGCAGTAGCTTTTCTGATAAGAACATTCAACAAGGTCTTAGAAAGTGAGAGAATGCTGGAGGAATGGAGAAGTGTGATGGTGCCCATTTTTAAGAACAAGGGAGATGTGCAGAGTTGTGGCAACTACAGAGGGATAAAGTTGATGAGCCATATGATGAAATTATGGGAAAGAATAGCGTAACCGAGACTGAGGGCAGAGGTCAGCATTTGTGAAGAACAGTTTGGTTTCTTGCCAACAAAGAGCACCACAGATGCAGTGTTTGCTTTGATGATGTTAATAGAGAAGTACAGAGAAGGTCAGAAGGAGCTGCATTGTGTCTTTGTTGATCTGGAGAAACCATATGGCAGGGTGTTGAGAGAGGAACTGTGGTATTGCATGAGGAAGTCTGGAGTGACAGAGAAGTATGTTAGAGTGGTGCAGGACATGTATGAGAGATGTAAGACAGTGGTGAGGTGTGCTGTCGGTGTGACAGAAGAGTTCAAGGTGGAGGTAGGACTGCATCATGGTTCAGCTCTCAGCCCCTTCTTGTTTGCTATAGTGATGGACAGGCTGACAGACGAGGTGAGACAAGATTCCAAAATGGACTATGATGTTTGTAGATGACATTGTGATCTGCACTGAGAGCAGAGAACAAGTACAGGAAAATCTAGAGAGGTGGAGGTATGCCTTAGAATGGAGAGGAATTAAGGTTACCCTCAGCAAAACAGAATACATGTGTGTGAACGACAAGGACCCAAGAGGAACGGTGAGGTTACAGGGAGCAGAGATAAAGAAGGTGGAGGATTATAAGTACTTAGTCTCAACCATCCAGAGCAATGGAGATTGTGGAAAAGAGGTGAAGAAGCGTGTGCAGGCAGGTTGGAATGGTTGGAAAAAAGTGTCCGGTGTGATGTGTGATAGGAGAGTATCGGCAAGAATGAAAGGAAAAGTGTAAAGCATCCCATAGTTTTGCTGTAGCAGTTTCTAATGGTTCATCAGTTGTTGGACATTTACCAAGAGAACACAGCAAAAATATTTTCCTGTTTTTTAAATGGGGTCTTGAAATACCGTGTAAACTCACTTTTACAGGCAGTGAACGCCTTATTTTACCCTTACAGAGACTGATCAAATAAAATTGGTCAGTTTGATTTACCATTTTGCTCCCAGTACACATGGGCGGTTATTAGACGTAAGATAAAAAATATTGGGGGGGGGGCTTATTGGAGCAGGGCGCTTATTGCGTCGAATACAGTATTTATAAAATCTCTCTTTCTCTCTCTCTCTCGCTCTCTCTCTCTTTCTCTCTCTCACACACACACACACACACACACACACACACACACACACACACACACACACAACTGTTACCATCATAGTCGATTTTCCCATCATCATTCTTGTCTCCATCCTTCATCAACTCTTCTATATCGTCCTCAGTGATGCTTTCTCCTGTCTCCTCCAGCATAATCTTTAGTTCCTCCAGGTCAATATAACCATCCTCATTCCTGCACACACACACACACACACACACACACACACACACACACACACACACACACACACAGTGGCAGTATGAAACCCATTGGAATTAGGCTCTGTGCAGTTGTTAAACCTGGCCTGGTGTCGTCACAGAACCTGTCGAACATGCGGAAGAGTTCAGCCAGTTCCTCCTCAGACTTCCCTTTACTGTCATCTCTCATACATCTCACCATCATTACCAGAAACTCCTCAAAATCCACTGTCCCACTTCCTGCACACACACCAAGGAGCATTAATCAAACCCTGATGAGATACAGCAGATTCTCAGTACTGATCTCACACATCTACAGAAACCTGCATATTAAAACCACAGCCTGGGATCAGGACACTGGAGTGAAGGCTGCTGCTCTAGTTCCACATTATTCATCCTTCACTGCAGTATTACTCACATCAAACACTGCACGGCCAAGAAAGGTCACACACTCGAATATTTGGTTGTTCCGCTTTTATGCGAAATTATAGTACGTTGTACAGCCTTGTTGTTATCACACTAAAGCAACATTTAGAATTGATGAGAATAAAATTGACCCAGTCCATAAAGTCTTCTCCAGCAAATTATGAAAACTTTCAGTGGAGGTAAAGTCTGGATGCTTATTGTTATGTTAGTGCTGCTGAGCCTTGACCCGATCAACCGGAGCAACGGTGCCATGAAGATTGCATACTGCGATTAAAGCATTTCAACCAAATACTAGAAGGCAGGACTGTCTTTATTTCACCAAAAGTAAAACATACTTTACTTGTTTAATAAAATATTTGACTTGAAAAGTCTTTGTTAGAAACTTCATCCAGTCAGTGACTGTTCACGTCGCACCAATCACATTGCTTGAATCAAAGTCCATTACGTTCAGGTTCATGCCAGATTATTCAATTCTCTCTCTCTCTCTCTCTCTCTCTCTCTCTCTCTCTCTCTCTCTCTCTCTCTCTCTTTGTATGTTTACCGTCTTCGTCCACTTCATCGATCATCTCGTGCAGCTCCTCCGGAGTGGGGTTTTGTCCCAGCATCCTCATCACTTTCCCCAGCTCTTTGGTGCTGATGCAGCCGTCCTCTGCGTCCTGCACGAAGATGTCGAAGGCAGCACGGAACTCTGAAACAGACTTAAAGCCTCACCTGGTGCTGTGGTCTAGTGCATAAGTACCCCCCCCCCCATTTTATATTGAAAAGGAATTATGTATTATTTCTATTGTAATTTATTTAAAGCATTATTTACTTAAGCCCCTGTAACATATTTAACAAACTAAGAGCAATACTGTAATTAAACCTCATCTGGCATTAGTTCTCATCACGCCCTAACTTTTTACTCTTATACAGTGTCTTTTATAACAAATTTTCCATGATACGAGCTTCGATCCCACCAAAAATCTGCCCCATCCAACGAGCAAAAAAAAGAACGCCTTGTGCAGTGCTTTTTAATTCTTTTCTATGATGCACCCATAGGAAGAAAAAAAAATTCACCCCCCCGCCCCCCCCACGGCCAGTAAGTGACTACAAATGGTGTTTACTTACTATCGTTTGCTCGGTGCTTTTTCTTTTTTTTTTTTTGGTGTAGGAACATAGTGAGAGTGCCACTGCCACCTACTGTACAGGATGTGGAATTACACTTAGTTCTAGTACACTGGCACGCCCCAATATTTGAGAAGCACTGGCCTTGTGGGAGCTCACCACAAGCCTTTTCTCGCTGGTATTCGTAGCGTGCACATGCACAAAATTCTCCTCCTCTTCCTCCTACTCCTTCTCTGTTACGTACCGCCTTATTTATGCCCACATGACATCTTTGCGTGGATTTAACATCTTTGCCGCAGTTGATAATCGGAAGTGTTATTTGACTTATTGTTTATTCTTGTTTTATTATTATTTATTATTAAATATTATTAATGTTAATGGACATGTATTATTATTATTATGAAATATTTATTGTTTTTACATGTTTAGCTTTAATATGTTATGTGAAATATACGTATTTGTGTCAGGTTATATGAGTTTGGGAGGGGGTTGGAACGGATTCATTTGTTTTCTGTTATTTCTTATCGGAATAATTGTTTTATCTAACAAACATTTTGAGTTACGAGCTCACCCTCGGAACAGATTAATTTCGTAAGTCAAGATAGCACTATATTTATGTACTCGCATTCATTCTTAATTTCAAATAATTTTCTATTTAAACTATATTAAAGTAAATAACGTGTCAGGCTTAAAGCAAAACCACGTCGTTCATTTAAAATGTTATAAAGACGAGACTGACGCTGTTTTTCTTTACTCACCGTTTTTCTGCTCGTCGGTGAGCTGCTCGACCTGCAGTGATTAAAATAAATAATAAATTAGACCAATCAGATTTAGTTTCGGTTTCTCTGCAGTCAGAACTCACTCTTTCAATGATTATATTTAATAACCTGGTAAGTTTTTGGTTTTTTTAGCTCAGCTGTGAACAGAGGCTAAACACACGTAAAATAAAACATTAATCAACATCAAATGTGTTATATGTTCTTCGTTCTTGAATTAGATTCGCAAAATAAGTTTACTGTGTTTGCTAAATACGGCTTTGAATACATAGGGCAGTGCTGGCCTAGTGGTATAGGGTGCTAGATTGCTGATGCAAAGGTTGGGGGTTTGAGTCCCACTCTCCACAAGGTTGTCACTGTCCCCCCAGTGCACGAACCGGGTTATCAAAGGCTGGCCATGTCTCTCACTGTCTATGGTGAGAGGTTCATGTGAAAGAACCGTTGCTGACTTTCGACAAGAGGAGCTGCATAGCCGTCACCGTGTTTCCACCCTTCGATGGCCTGGCAAGCTGTATCCAGAGTGTACTCTCCCCTTGCCCGGAGTTGGCTGGGATGGTTGCCAGCCTCCCCGTGATCCTAATTAGGATTAAACGGTTACAGAAAATGAACTGCTACATATGTTCACCAGAAACCTTCACAATCTCTGCGACTTCCAAGGTGGTGCAGTGATTAGCACGTTCACCTCACAGCAGCAAGGTCCTGGATCTAATTCCTGGGCTTGGGGCGTTTCTGTGTGGAGTTTACATGTTCTTCCCATGCTTGGATCAGTTTCCTCCAGGTTCTCCGGTTTCCTCCCATGCTCCGAAAACATGCATAGTAGGCTGATCGGTGGTTACAAATTGCCCCTAGTTGTGCGTGTGAGTATGAGTAGCATGTGTGTGTGTGTGTGTGTTAGTGCTGCAATGGCCTGGAGAGCTGTTCAGGGTGTACATCGCCTTCATCCAGAGTCGGCGAAGATGGGCACTAGGCTCCCAACAAACATTATTAGGCTAAAGCAGTTTAGAAAATGAATGTATGAATGTCCATGTAAATATTGTCTATAATAAATAAAGGCGGTACATTGGCGTAGTGGTCTGCCTCACAGCAACAAGGTCCTGGGTTCTATTCCCAGCCTGGACGTTTCTGAGTTGAGTTTGCATGTTCTCCCCGTGCTTGTGTGGGGTTTCCTCCGGGTACTCCGGTATGCCAGTCTTACCGTGACCCTAATTAGGAGTAAGCGGTTCAGAAAATGAATTAATGAATGATAATAAGTAAAGCTGCAAGCAGCAATTATTGTCGTCCAAGAAAGACTAATGAATGATGGAAGAGAAGAGGCGAGAGAACAGGAAAATGGAAGAGAAGAGAAGAGAAGAGTAATAGCAAGTATGAGTGGAGGAGTAATGAAGCATTAATGAAGAGGATTTGAACGATGAAGAGATGATGTCACAGTAATAAAATGAGTGAAAACAGAAGAGTTCCTATGAACACCTGAACACTTCTTATCACCCCATTTCACTGGAGCACGGCAGACTTACGGAAGCAAAAATGTTGTCATCCGCAAACGTTCCGTAATTATTCCCTCATCTTCCGTGTCATTCCATGTGATTCCATAATTATTCCTCAAGTTTTCCTCCACTTCCGTATGCTTCCGGCAGGCCAAAATATTCCGTGAACGTGCTTTTGAACATGTTGAAAATGAAGACGGCATTTTTGTTTGAACATGAAAAAAATTCCGTGAGGGTTCCGTGGGGTTACTTTGCCGTACTTTGCCGTACCTGTTCTGCACATGCTATGAACATTCCGAGAGTGTAAGAATTTCCACTTTTCCGTAGGATTTTCACCGTGTAAAAATCGTTTTCCGTGTAAAAATGCCGAAGCTCTTCTGTAGACTGCGTTCCGCGCCTTTCCGCTACACGATCCTTGCATGCCGTCGTCCAGTGAAATGGGGGTATAAGAATTTCCACTTTTCCGTAGGATTCTCACCCATTTTCCGTGTAAAAATGCCGAAGCTCTTCCGTAGCTACATGAGAAGATCAAGCAGGAAACAGGAACTAACTTCAGGAACTAAACTCGCGAGTGAGGAACTGTAGAAATGTGATTCTAGACTTGTTACAGGATCAGTTTGGGAAGAGAGATTTCCTTTCGGCTTTTTCCCTTTATCAGGGGTCGCCACAGCAAATGATTCGCACGTTTGATTTGGCGTAGGTTTTTACGTTGGGTGTCCTTCCTGACACAACCCTTTAGCGCGGGACAGAAACACACTGATGGCTTTGCAGCTCCTCTTTATGAAAGTCAGCAATGGTTCTTTTACATGAACCTCTCAGCATGGACAGTGAGAGACATAGGCCGATAACCCAGTTAGCTGCACTGGGGGGTGGGGGGGGGGTGACAACCTTGTGGAGCGTGGGACTCAAACCTCCAACCTTAGGATCAGCAATCCAGCACCCTTTACCACCAGGCCACCACTGCCCTGAAATGGTCTTGAAATATTCTTTCATTCATTCCTTTTCTGAACCGCTTAATTCTACTTATGGTCGCAGAGAGGCCGGCGCCCATCCCAGACGATTTTGGGTGAGGGCAGAGTACACCCTGGATGGCTCGCCAGGCCATTGCATGGCGGAAACACTGATTGTTTTGTAGCCTACTCTTGACAAAAGTCAACGATGGTTCTTTTACTTGAACCTCACACCATAGACAGTGAGAGACATGGCCGGCCTTTGATAACCCAGTTAGCGGCACTGAGGGGACAGTGACAAGCTTTTGAAAGTCTTCTTGAACCTTAGGATCCAGTGGGATCGAGTGATCTAGCACCTTTACCACCAGGCCACCACTGCATGGTCTTGAAACAGTTGAATGAATTTGTCACCATCAAATAATATCATAGTTTTGTAATTCACATGTAAGTTGAAAATGACGTAATATTTCTGAACTCATTGAGCAACATCTGAGATCTGACTCTGAGATTAAATCCTCAGTAAAGTTTTAACATTTTTCTGAACATGTTTTAAATAAAAACCTCACTGCTTTAATGAAACTGTGACCATGCAGAGGCACGAGTCAACATTACGCCTGATTAAATACAATTTAAATAGAATTAATGACCTACACACTGAGTTACAAATTCACTCCATAAACAATAAATAAAACTGTTCTGCCACACACACACACACACACACACACACACACACACACACACACACACACACACACACACACACACACACACACACACACACACACACACACTACAGATAGTGTAGGAATTTGCACATGTTTTTATCAGAAGCTCGGGTCTCTCCCAAAATTAGCCTGTGAAGGAAATGGTTTATGTCCATATGGAGGCATGAAGGAAGAACAGAACTTGAGAAGGTCAAGAGGTTTATATCAGAGCTGATAAATGTTCAAGTGTGAATATATTTAACCTCAACTACATCGCCACAGTCACGAGCAATCAGATTAAACTACACTTCAAATATTCAAGTTCTCAGTTCAACGTCTCCCACCAATATTTCCTTCCACATCTCCTTCAAAACATCTCCATCCAAACATCTCCATCCAACATTTCCTTCTACAACTTCTTCGAATATCTCCCTCCAAACATCTTCTGATGTCTGCTTCCACACTTTCTTTAAATGTCTCTTTCCACACCTTCTTTAAATGTCTCCTTCCAACATGAAATACCAATATCTCTCTTCAAACATCTCTTTCAACATCTTCTTTCACAATTTCTCAAAACATCTCCATCCAAACTTCCCCCAAATATCTCCTTCCAACATTTCCTTCCACAACTTATTCAAATATCTCCCTCCAAACATCTTCCAATGTCTCCTTCTACACCTTCTTTAAATATCTCCTTCCAACATGAAATACCAATATCTCTCTTCAAACATCTCTTTCAACATCTTCTTTCACAATTTCTCAAAACATCTCCATCCAAACATCCCCCAAATATCTCCTTCCAACATTTCCTTCCACAACTTATTCAAATAGCTCCCTCCAAACATCTTCCAATGTCTCCTTCTACACCTTCTTTAAATATCTCCTTCCAACATCTCCTTCCACACCTTTAAATATCTTCTTCCAACATGTAATACCAACATCTCCCGACAAACATCTCTTTTGAATATCTTCTTTCACACCTTCTTCAAACATTTCCATCCAATTTCCTTCCAACGTGTAACACCAACATCTCCCTCCAAACATCTCTTTCCAGCATCTTCTTTCACACCTTCTTCAAACATGTCCATCCAAACGTTCTTTAAACATCTCCTTCCAACATTTCCTTGCACAAATTCTTCAAATATTTCCCTCCAAACATCTTCCAATGTCTCCTTCCACAACTTTACATATATATATATGTGTGTGTGTGTGTGTGTGTGTGTATGTATGTATGTATACTAGTATATATGTTCTATTTGTGTGATGTTGTATTTACAGTTTATGTTGTTTTTGTACTACATGAAGTAACTTGTGAATTTGTGATTGTGGATCAATAGCCAAATTTCCACGACTCAATTTAAAGAGAAGGTTAAAATTCAGGTTTGACACATTACTTGATTGATGCATTTACAGAATATTTTGAAGCATAAATGGAAATGTTTGTTGTATGTGTTTTCATAAATAAACATTTTACAATGTTTAAGATAATAATCAGTCCTGAACGGCGCCGTATCCTCTGAATATTGTTGTGAATAACATTATTGAACATATAATATATCTGAACATAGAATAATCTGTAAGCTGTGAAGAACAAACAAACACATTGTGAGAAGTGTCGAACTTTCAGGTCTCATGTTTAGGTGTAAAAACTCACCGCTGCTTTGTAGATGTCGTTCATGATGCTGAAGAATGTGTAGCAAGCTCACAGGGGCTTCAAGAGCCACAGGGAGATAATGAAGTGTGTATGACCGCAGTGGGCTTTATAAGAGCAAAGAGAAAGAGACACACCCTCTGTTAATGTCCCAGACTCCTGTTCACGTCACATCTGTCCATCAGTCTCTCTCTCTCGCTCTCTCGCTGATAGAGGAATGTGAAGTGGATGTGGAAGTGCAATCTGGAGACACCACACACTCCACATTCTTTTACAGAGAAGGAGCAGAGGAACCACCAATGTGCCTCAGTTGAATCACAGCAGAATCTAAGAGAAACTGCAAAGGAACCACTGAGGAACCTCAAAGAATGAAGATCATGAAGTTCAGGACTGACTGAGTTTTTAATTCGGAAGTAATTTTTCTGATGAGGTTTTGAACCTTCTTTTCTGAATTGTGAATCATTTTAATTAGTTTATGGCTAGATCTTCATCGAATTCATTGATCTTCAGAGCTGAAGCCTGAAGCCTGTTTGAATTTTATGATGCGTGATACATGTGTTGGGCAGCAGTGGCCTGGTGGTAAAGGTGCTGAATCACTGATCCTAAGGTTGGGGGTTCAAACCCCACTCTCAACGGGTTGTCACTGCCGCCCCAGTGCTGCTAACTGGGTTATCAAAGGCCGGCCATGTCCCTCACTGTCTATGGTGGAGGTTCATGTAAAAGAACCATTGCTGACTTTTGACAAGAGTAGATACATAGCCATCAGCATGATTCTGATCTGTGATGGCCTGGCGAGCTGTCCAGGGTGTACTCTTCCCTCGCCCGGAGTCGGCTGGGATGGGCGCCAGCTTGCGGTCACAGAAAATGAATGAATGATGCATGTGTCCATGGGCCAGTGAGTTCTGTTGTTATTTGTTTGGTAGAAATCTGTTTTTCTAATGGTGAGAAGGTGTTGGTTCTACATGGTCCTGTGTTGTAATAATAATAATAATAATAATAATAACAAAGAGCCACACCCTCCCACAGGGTGTATATTGGGGTGAGTGCGAGGGATGAAACGGGGTTACAAAGAGAATAAAACAACCATGTTGTTATTGGACAGTCTGCTCTTTGGTCATCACAATGCCTGGAAGAAAGATCTGATAAAAATGGACAGGGCCTTGTACGCAGCTAGGGGCAACTTAGCCTAATGTGCAGGTCTTTAGACTGTTGGAGGAAACCAGTGTATCCAGAGGAAGTCCACAAAACCACAGGGAGAACATAAACTCCACACAGAGCCTCTTTTGTGGAGCTTGGGACCTAAACAAAGGACGTTCTTCATTGAGGCAGATGAATTAACCACTGCACCACCGCACCGCCCTCATGTGATTCGTTTTGAAAACCATGTAGCGTATATACACACTTCAGTAGCACACACCTGTATTTCCCTGAATATAAAACCCACCAGACATCACCGCATTCACATCACAAACATGTACTACAGCGAGTCCCTGACACGAGATATTTACTGCCTCATATACCATTCAGAAATATCGAATCTTTACATTTCACTTTTACTTCGAACATAATCATAATGATGAAGATGATGGCGATGATGAGGGCAGTGGAGGGATTTTAGTGGACGTGGAGACAGGACAGTCT
>CM045738.1:44077296-44089796 GCA_024760905.1 Plotosus lineatus
GATGAAGAGTGGAAAGGCAGTTGGTCCTGATGACATACTGGTGGAGGTATGGAAGTGTCTAGGAGAGGAAGCAGTAGATTTTCTGACAGGAACATTCAACAAGGTCTTAGAGAGTGAGAGTATGCCGGAGGAGTGGAGGAGAAGTGTGCTGGTGTCCATTTTTAAGAACAATGGAGATGTGCAGACTTGTGGCAACTACAGAGGGATAAAGTTGATGAGCCATACAATGAAGTTATGCGAAACAATAGTGTAACTGAGACTAAGGGCAGAGGTCAGCATTTGTGAACAACAGTTTGGTTTCTTCCCAAGAAAGAGCACCACAGTTGCAGTGTTTGCTTTGAGGATGTTAATATAGAAGTACAGAGAAGGTCAGAAGGAGCTGCATTGTGCCTTTGTGGATCTGGAGAAAGCATATTACAGGGTGTCGAGAGAGGAACTGTGGTATTGCATGAGGAAGTCTGGAGTGGCAGATAAGTACGTTAGAGTGGGGCAGGACATGTACGAGAGATGTAATACAATGGTGAGGTGTGCTGTCGGTGTGACAGAAGAGTTCAAGGTGGAGGTAGGACTGCATGAAGATTCAGCTCTGAGCACCTTCTTGTTTGCTATGATGATGGACAGACTGACAGACGAGGTTAGATAAGATTCCTCATGGACTATGATGTTTGCAGATGACATTGTGATCTGTAATGAGAGCAGAGAACAAGTGCAGGAAAATCTAGAGAGGTGGAGGTATGCCCTGGAAAGGAGGGGAATGAAGGTGAGCCTCAGTAAGACAGAATACATGTGTGTGATTGACAAGGACCCAAGAAGAACAGTGAGGTTACAGGGGGCAGAGATAAGGAAGGTGGAGGATTTTAAGTACTTAGGCTCAACAATCCAGAGCAATGGAGAGTGTGGAAAAGAGGTGAAGAAGCGTACGCAAGCAGGTTGGAATGGTTGGAGAAAAGTGTCCGGTGTGATGTGTGATAGGAAGGTATCGGCAAGAATGAAAGTGTATAAGACGGTGTTGAGGCCAGTGATGTTGTATGGTTTAGAAACAGTGGCCCTGGGAAAAGACAGGCGGCAGAGCTGGAAGTAGCAGAGATGAAAATGTTGAGGTTCTCTTTACGAGGATGGATAGGATCAGGAATGAATACATCTGAGGGACAACACATGTATGAGGTTTTGAAGACAAAGTTAGAGAGGCTAGATTGAGATGGTTTGGACATGTACAGAGGAGGGATAGTGAGTATATTGGTAGTAGGATGCTAAGGTTGGAACTACCAGGCAGAAGGTCGAGAGGAAGACCAAAGAGAAGATTCATGGACGTGGTGAAGAAGGACATTGAGGTAGTTGGTGTAAGAGAAGATGATGCAGAGCATCGGGTGAGATGGAGGCAGATGATTCCCTGTGGCGATCCCTGAAGAGAAAAGCCGAAGAAAAAGAAGAAGAAGAAGATGAATTATGGGATAGCATATGATAGTATATCATTATTTATTGAAGTGTGCTACATTTTTATATGACTGATTAATTTGATCAACCAAAAATTAATGATTACTTCAATCCAGCTCCGGTCTTTCTTAAGTTCTTTTTCTTAGTTTTGTCTTTTTCCTCCACATTATGGTTCAATTTCTCTTATGAAAAATTTTCTGCTCATTATTCATTCATTTGCCAAATCATTTAACCCTTTAATGCCCAGTTGGACCATATGGTCCTCTTTCAAAAATGCTAATAACTACTAGACTCGTGCTGCTGCCATTCAGAACGTGTTCTATACTTGTTGTGGCACGTGCCTCAGTCAAAGTCAGACTTTGAGTGCACAGGATTGTATTGTTCATGAATTTGTGAGAGTTTATTACAGTGGTACCTCGGTACACGAACGCTTTAGAGGTTAATCAAATCGGAATTCGACCAAAAAAATCCATGTTTTTTTGTTCCGAAAGTCGTCCAAAATTCGGAAGTCATACACTAAAAAAGCACGAGAAAAAATGAGACTGAGAGGGAGGGGAAATGCACGGAAAATTCCGGAAGTCCGGAAGTTGTTGATACTATATATCACCCTGATAAAGCTATCGCTGTTCTGGGGAAGTCCGGAAGTTGTTGATACTCTGTATGTATTGCTGTGAACACCTTTAACGATGAGGTCATGAGCCACTTCAGTAAGGTTTTTAAAAGAAGGCAAAAACAAGCCATGTTAGAAATGTTCAAGAAAAGAAAGGGAAATCCTGACCAAAAAAAAGAGTCATCCATACCAAAGCGAGTAGAAAGATAAAAAAACACCTTTGGCTGATTCACCTGAAGCTGTTATGGAAGGGGATTTGCTTCCTCTCTCCCTCTGTTATAGAAGGGGATCCTCCGTCTCTCTCCCTCTCTGTTATGGAACGGAATCCACTCTCTCGCTCTCTCTCTCTATCTCTCTCTCTGTTATGCAAGGGGATCCGCTTCCTCTCTCCCTCTCTGTTATGGAAAGGAATCTTAGGCCTTTTTGATTAGGAAAAACAGATGATAATTTTTTTCAACTGCAAAAAATAATTCAGGCATTAAAGGGTTAATCCTACTGTGGGGCGCATAGAGCCTATCTTAGCCAACTTTATGTAAGGAGAGGGAACAATCCGAATAGCTTGCCAGTCCATTTAAACACACTCTCACACCTTGGGACAATTTGGAACAGCCAAATGTGCATGTCTTTGGACTGTGCGAGAAAACCAGGGTACCCAGAGGAAACCCACTCAATCACAGAGAAAACCTGCAATTTATACACAAACACCCTCGCCAAGCCTGGGACTCAAACCCAAGACCTTCTTGCTGTGATTCAGACGTGCTAACCACTACACCGACGTGTCATGTACTGAAGCCACAAGATAATTTCAGGTCATGAGATAAAATACTGAGCTCCTGAGATAATGTGTGTGTTATCTTATCATGTCTGTGTATTTTGTGATCATATCCTTTTGGTGTTTTAGTTCCTGTGGTGTTTCAACTATAAGATTGAATGCAGATCCATTTGAGGCGGTGTTATTTTTCTCTGTGTAAATGCTTCAGTGATGACTGACTTCACTCTCACATGCAGGCGGAAAAGCTTTTAAACAGGAAGAAGAAATGTTCTCAGATCTTAGCATCTCCGGTTCTTCCTCACTCCCTCCCTGTCCAGACCGTTAACAAGAACAAAACCACATTATCACCAATCAGACCATGACTGGTCAGGACGACGATCGATTCCACAACCTTTCTGACCGGGTCGGGGGTTTTTTGGGGTGTTTCGATGCTAGTTTTTTTTAATAAGAAACATACTTTGGTGTGGCACATTTATTGATTTTTAGTTTATTTTTAATCTGAATCAGGACATTGCCTTAGGACAGGATGGATACTGGTTAAATATATCCAGTAACTAAAATACATCCCAGTGCAGCACACCACACCTTCTGGAGACTGTGTGCTCCAGACAAGACCGAGCTGCTGGAGAAACTGAAAGGCAGAGAACATGCTGACGTCTGAGTTCTGTCTGTATGTGGGATGAAATTACCTGCTACAAAAAAACCGTTCACTCCCAAATGTCACGTTTTTAATACAGCTGTTGCTAAAAATACCTCCACGTCTCCCAACTACACCTTCCACTCTCCTGTAAACATGTTACAATGCTAGTAACGTCTGATCGTTGACAGCTAATCACTCGCGCTTCATAAGAACGTGGTTTAGATCTGCAGGCCGATATTTTCACCTGAAACACATTAATAATTTCCTGGTTTACTGAAACAGAATAAATGGAGTGTGTTAAGTGATAAAGTTGGGTAATTCACACAGAAATGACGTGAATAAAAGGTTGAAACGAGTAGTTTTAATGTGCTGGATGTTCTCTATAATGAGTCTGTGACTGAACAGGTCTGTAAATAAACTATAAAACAACAATAATTTTTCAAATGCAATGTTTGTGAGTGCATGAGAAACTGTCCAAGAAAAAAAAATCACAAATTTTATTTATTTATGCATTTATTGATTTTATTTATTTCTATTATTTATTTAAATTATTTATATGTGTATTTATTTATATATTCATAAATATGTGAACTTTTCAAAAGCTGGACTATAATAATTGATTCTCCTCCTTTCAGCTGTATTCATCATCATGCTGTATCTTTGCCTGCCTGCAGATAATCAAATGTACATCGATTCCACTCTACACTTACAGAGAGAGAGAGAGAGAGAGAGAGAGAGAGAGAGAGAGAGAGAGAGAGACTGAGAGATGGAGCGAGACAGAGCGATAGAAACAGAGAGAGACAGGGAGAGACGAGGAAGGAAGAGAGGGGAGGGAGGGAGAGAAAGACAGATAGAGAGGGGAAACAGAAAGAGTGCGAGAGAGAGAGAGAGAGAGAGAGACAGACAGACAGATAGACATAGAGAGAGAAGGAGAAAGACAGAGGCAGTGAAAGCCAGGAAGTTTGAAAAAGTTAAGTGAGAGACAGAGAATGAGAGGAGAAAGACAGTGTGAGAAAGAGAGAGAGAGAGAGAGAGAGAGAGAGAGAGAGAGAGAGAGAGAGAGAGAGAGAGAGGACAGACAGAGAGACAGACTATCAGCCTTGCTGATTCTGCTGTGTGTGTGTGTGTGTGTGCGTGTGTGTGTGTTTATGTGTGAGTGCGTGTGTGTGAGTGGGTGTGATTTTGTGTGTGTGAGTGTGTGTGTGTGTGTGTGTGTGTGTGTGTGT
This sequence comes from Plotosus lineatus, assembly GCA_024760905.1. NCBI lineage: Eukaryota > Metazoa > Chordata > Actinopteri > Siluriformes > Plotosidae > Plotosus > Plotosus lineatus. Next base: position 44,081,979 of record CM045738.1, read on the forward strand.
GTGTGTGTGTGTGTGTGTGTGTGTGTGTGTGTATGTGTGTGTGTGTGTGTGTGTGTGTGTGTGAGTGCGTGTGTGTAGGTGTGATTTTGTGTGTGTGAGTGTGTGTGTGTGTGTGTGTGTGTGAGTGTCTGTGTGTTTATGTGTGAGTGTGTGTGTGTGTGTGTGTGTGTGTGTGTGTGAGTGTCTGTGTGTTTATGTGTGAGTGTGTGTGTGTGTGTGTGTGTATGTGCGTGTGTGCGCAAGTTCGTGTGTGTGAGTGTGTGTGAGTCCGTGTGTGTGTTTGTGAGTCCATGTGTCTGTGTGAGCCTGTGTGTGCGAGTGTGTGTGGTGTGTGTAGCAGGCGGTGTGTGAAGTAAATGTTTTTAACAAGGCGTGCACAGTGATGTTGTAGTGATGTTGTACATGACAGTAGGACTGGAGAAATCAAGCGTGAGATGAGATTGCTGTAATGATGCGAATATTTTCTCTGCTAACGTTACTGCTACTGTTTATCCGCCACACATCGTCACACAGTCTCCACCACTTCTCAACTGTTCCTGTCGCTCTGTAATTATTCAATTTCTTTGCAGACGTTCATGGAGTTTTTCGTCAGACTCACATTACATAAGTGGAATTTCGTATTTAATGTTTCCAGTGTTTTCTCTATCATGTACCTGACACTCCCAACCCGGGAAAGTAAACACACTTCCTACAAATCATATGATGGCAGTCAGCAAAGATTAGAGGAGTTCAAGTGCTAACCTCCCTCTTCTACATACATCGACATTGACAGGAGTATCAGTATGTATAAGACAAGTATCACAAAGAGGAAGTGAGAGCATAGTGATGTGTATTCGTGTGAGTATGAGAGTATGTGTGAGACTCAGAGAGTGTATATTGGATTAAATAGGAGACAGGGATCTGAAAGAGTATCAGAATGAGTTTGAAAGTGGCTATGAGTGAGCACATTAAAGATAGTAAATCCATGAGAGTATGTGAGGGAGTATAAGAGAGTATAAGTATGTGAGTGAGTATGAGTTAGAGTGTGGCACCGATGAGGAGACAGTATGAGTGAGAGCATCAGAGCATGAGTGTGAGTGTTAGTGAGTATGAGGGGACGTGAGAATATGAATGGCTCTTAGTATAAGAGAGCACGACAGAAAGTAAATTAGTGAATACCAAAGAGAGTCAGTGTGAGAGAGTGTAATAAACTGGAAGTGAGTATGAGAGAGTTTGAGAGTGTGACAGAGTGTAATACAGTGTAAGTGAGTGTGAGAGAGTGTAAGAGGGTGTTTGCGAGTGTGAGCGAGTGACTGAGTTTGAATGATTGCGAGAGTGTGAAAGAGAATTTAAGAGTGTGAGCAAGTTTGAGTGAGTGTGAGCGAGTGTGAGAGAGTGTCAGTGTGTAATAAAGTGAGAGTGTTTGAGAGTGTGAGAGTAATAAAGTGTGAGAGAGTGTTTGAGAGTGTGAGAGAGTGTGAGTGTGTGTGAGTGAGTGTAATAAACTGTGAGTCAGTGTTTGAGAGTGTAATTGTGAAAGAATGTAATGAAGTGTAAGTGACTGTGAGAGAGTGTTTGAGAGTGTGAGTGAGTGTGGGTGTGTGTGAGCGATTGTCAGTGAGTGTCAGTGAGGGTAATAAAGTGTTTGAGAGTGTGAGTGAGTGTAATAACGTGTGAATGAGCATGAGTGAGTGTGAGCGAGTGTTTGAGAGTGTCAGTGAGTGTAATAAAGTGTGAGTGTTTGAGAGTGCGAGTGAGTGTAATAAAGTGTGAGTGAGTGTGAGTGAGTGTGAGCTAGTGTTTGAGAGTGTCAGTGAGTATAATAAAGTGAGTGTTTAAGAGTGTGAGAGAGTCTCAGTAAGTGTAATAAAGTATGAGTGTTTGGGAGTGTGAATGAGTGTAATAACATGTGAGAGTGTGAGAGTGTGAGCGAGTGTTTAAGAGTGTCAGTGAGTGTAATAAAGTGTGAGTGTTTGAGAGTGCCTGAGTGTTTGAGAGTGTTTGAGAGTGTGAGAGAGTCTTTGAGTGTGACAGTGTTTGAGAGAGTGAGAGTGTGAGAGAGTGTTTGGGTGTAGCTGAGTGTTTGAGGGTGTTTGAGAGTGTCAGAGAGTCTTTGAGTGTGACTGAGTGTTTGAGAGTGTGAGCGAGTCTTTGAGTGTGACTGAGTGTTTGAGAATGTGAGAGAGGAATAAAATGTGAGAGAGTGATTGAAAGTGTTTGAGTGTGACTGAGTGTTTGAGACTGTTTGAGAGTGTAAGAGAGTCTTTGAGTGTGACTGAGTGTTTGAGAGTGTGAGAGTGTGAGAGTCTTTTGAGTGTGACTGAGTGTTTGAGAGTGTGAGAGTGTTTGAGAGTGTAAGAGAGTCTTTGAGTGTGACTGAGTGTTTGAGAGTGTGAGATTGTAATAAAGTGTGAGAGAATGATGGAGAGTATTTCAGAGTGACTGAGTGTTTGGGAGTGTGAAAGTGTAATAAAGTGTGAGAAAGTGTTTGAGAGTGTAAGAGAGTCTTTGAGTGTGACAGAGTGTTTGAGAGTGTTTGAGAGTGTTTGAGAATGTGAGCAACTGTAATAAAGAGTGAGAGAGTGTTTGAGAGTGTGAGAGTGTAATAAAGTTTTTGAGAGTGTGAGAGTGTTTGAGAGTGTAACAGAGTGTGAGAAAGTGATTGGAGTGTGAGAGGGTATTTGAGAGAGTTTGAATGATTGAGAGAGTGTGAGAGAGTGTTTGAGAGTGTGAGTGAGTGTAATAAAAAGTGAAAGAGTGTTTGAGACTGTGAGAGTGTAATAAAGTATGAGAGAGTATGAGAGAATGTTTGAGAATGTGTGAGAGTGTTTGAGAGTGTGACTGAGTGTTTGAGAGTGTGAGAGTGTAACAGAGTGTGAGAAAGTGATTGGAGTGTGAGAGGGTATTTGAGAGAGCTTGAATGATTGAGAGACTGTGAGAGAGTGTTTAAGAGTGTGAGTGAGTGTAATAAAGAGTGAAAGAGTGTTTGAGAGTGTGAGAGTGTAATAAAGTGTGAGAGAGTGTGAGAGAATGTTTGAGAGTGTGTGAGAGTGTTTGAGAGTGTGACTGAGTGTTTGAGAGTGTGACTGAGTGTTTGAGAGGGTGAGAGTGTAACAGAGTGTGAGAAAGTGATTGGAGTGTGAGAGGGTATTTGAGAGAGTTTGAATGATTGTGAGAGTGTGAGAGAGTGTTTGAGAGTGTGAGTGAGAGTAATAAAGAGTGAAAGAGTGTTTGAGAGTGTGAATGAGTGTAATAAGGTATGAGAGAGTGTGAAAGAATGTTTGAGAGTGTGTGAGAGTGTTTGAGAGTGTGACTGAGTGTTTGAAAGGGTGAGAGGGTATTTGAGAGAGTTTGAATGATTGTGAGAGTGTGAGAGGGTGTTTGAGAGTGTGAGTGAGTGTAATAAAGAGTGAAAGAGTGTTTGAGAGTGTGAGTGAGTGTAATAAAGAGTGAAAGAGTGTTTGAGAGTGTGAGTGAGTGTAATAAAGAGTGAAAGAGTGTTTGAGAGTGTGAGTGAGTGTAATAAAGTGTGAGAGAGTGTGAGAGAATGTTTGAGAGTGAGTGAGAGTGTTTGAGAGCGTTTGAATGATTGCGAGAGTGTGAGAGTGAGCGTGAGAGAGATGAGTGGTGATGCTGACGCTGTTAGTATTTGAGAATGTGATCTCACTGAGAGTTTCTTTTTGCTTCGCTTATAAAATCAGAGTTTAGTGCAAGCAGTGTGAAATTAAATTGGATTCTCAACGCACTGATTAATGTACATAATATCCTCCAGTCAGAATCCCGACCTCATGGCCATGATCTCTGTCGATCGTATTTTCATTAATATGGGTGTTCCGGATAAATCACTTTGAACTTGAGTGTCACGTGTATTTTAATACAAATCCACTTATAATCAGTTACAATCACTAATATCCAGTTAAAACCAGTTTAGGGCTGCGGTTTGCTTAATTTAAACGATTCCTCATGGCTCGAGCGGCGCTAGGTTTCAACAGACCTCTGAGTTTCAGGATGAAGATGAACAACGTGTTCAGTGTGAAGATGTTCTCGTGGTTCTGTGCTGAAGGTTGGATGGAGTTGAACACCATGCAGCTCCGAAGCACTTAAACCCTTTATAAGTGTGACGGGGGCTTTTTCCTAGCGAGCAGAATTCAGGCGCCACTGAAGGTGTGGAAATGATGTGTAATGAAAGTGGAATGATTTCAACATGGAAGGATTTTTAAATCACGGACGTCATGCGTTCAGGGATTTTTTTGATATGTGCCTGGTTGCAGACTCAAAACGAGAAGGACATTGGCTCGAATCCTAACAGAGTCTCGTGTGTGCAGCTCCACTCCTGGCACCGTGGCACGAGTCAGGGAGCAAATCAGTTTCCATAGTGACTTGGGTGAAGGGAAGAGATTAGCAGGACGTAGCGGTGAGGAGAAATTCGACACAGAGCTGTGAGTTATTGACCCCCCTCTTGACGGGGAAGCAATTTCATCTGAGACCCTGAATCGTGTGGAAGAATCCAAATATGGTCATGAATAACAAAGTAATGATGATGATGATGATGATGATGATGATGATGATGATGATGATGATGATGATGATGATGTGGAGAGTTACACCTTCACAAGCTTCTTAAAACTCATTATCCTTCAATACTGATTATTTCAAATGGTTAATAATTAAAAATCAGCAAATTTTAAGCAGTGTGTGTTGTGTTTGTAAAAGAGAGAGAGCCAGAGAGAGAGAGAGAGAGAGAGAGAGAGAGCGAGAGAGAGAGAGAGAGAGAGAGAGAGAGAGAGAGAGCATTAGAATTAAAACAAGCCCTGAAACGGATACTTCAATGACAGCAGACAAGCAATCTCAGCACATACCAATAAAGAGACAGACAGAGAGTGAGACCACTTTGCAGTTGCCTAGCAACAAAATTTGAAGTGATTTTGTTGGCCCCATGCCGCGTTACAGCGTGTATACATTTTCAAGCAGCACAATAACAATGTGCACAATCCAACACTCACACACACACACACACACACACACACACACACACACACACACACACACACACACACAGGAAGTGGCTGTTTTTGATGAATAAGTTTAGTAAATATGAGGAAGAGGATGAGGATGAGGATGAGAAGCTGTAAGATGCTGAGATCTTTCTTCAGGACGAAATGAAATTATTTCACATAGAAAAGCCTGTGTGATTATTTTATGAGTAAAGCTGCAGTGCACATGGAGACTGAATTGGAAATGTAATCATACTCATCATAAAATCACAGTTATTATTAATAAACTGTCGAGTATTAGATCTGTTCAGTTTCTGGAATATTAAAACAGCAACAGATTATTATTTAAATGATCTACTTTTACTACTGAGCAATACACACTGTGTGGGGGGTGTAAGAGAGAGAGAGCGACAGACAGAGAGAGAGTGAGAGAGACAGAGAGAGTGCGTGTGAGAGAGAGAGACAGAGAGACAGAGAGAGAGAGGGAGAGAGAGAGAGAGAGAGAGAGAGAGAGAGAGAGAGAGAGAGAGTGAGAGAGGGAGAGCGAGAGGAGCAGTGAGAGAGAGAAAGAGTGAGAGAGGAAGAGCGAGACAAAGAGTGAGAGAGAGAGAGAGAGAGAGAAAGTGAGAAAGAGAGACAGCCTCTTTATCCTCACTCCTTAACATAATAAAAGAAAACAAAAATCATGTGACCTAGAAACCACCGGAAAGTGAAAACTGCTCTGTCCTGAAAATGTCAGAAAAATTTACAGCTTCATCTCTGAAGGACTATTTTGTCGATAGCATGCTTTCACTCTGCACACACCCCCGTTCACGCCCCTGTACACGCTCTTGTTTACACCCCTTTATTCGTCAAGGTGTATGATCTGTTACTATGGAAACAATAACGCATTAGCGCGAGTGTGTTAATGTAAACTTGTACTACTCTCCGAGCTGCTGTTATTCAACATCATTACACGAAACATTTAAATACTTGATTCTGATTGGACAGCCGTCCTTTATTTCTTTATAACACACCATTTCCGCATCATTAGCAAAGACAATAAAATCACTTCATTCATAATTTCATATGGACAGAATTTGTAGACACAGTCGAGGCAATGAGGGGTTCTGGTTTGGTGGCCATCGGATCTCATCTCTGCATTTTGCGGATGATGTTGTCCTTTCGGCTTCATCAGGCCGGGACCTCCAGCTCTCATTGGAGCGCTTCGCAGTCGAGTGCGAGGTGGCCGGGGTGAAAATCAGCACCTCCAAGTCCGAGGCCATGATTCTCAGTCGGATAACGGTGGATTGCACCCTCCGGGTCGGGAATGAGGTCCTGCCCCAAGTGGAGGAGTTTAAGTATCTTGGGGTCTTGTTGATGAATGAGGGAAGGATGAAGCGGGAGATCAACAGACAGATTGCTGCAGCCTCTGATGTAAAGTGGAGCCTGTACCGGTCCGTCGTGGTGAAGAAGAAGATGAGTCGCAAGGTAAACCTCTCAATTCACCAGTCGATCCACATTTCAGCCTTCATCTATGGTCACAAGTTCTGGGTAGTGACCGAAAGAACAAGATCGCGGATACAAGCGGCTGAAATAAGCTTCCTTCGCCGGGTGGCGGGGTTCTCCCTTAGGGATAAAGTGAGAAGCTCTACCATCTGGGGAGAGCTCGGTGTGGATCCGCTGCTCCTCCGCATTGAGAGGGGCCAGTTAAGGTGACTCAAGCATCTGGTCAGAATGCCTCCTGAATGCCTCCCTGGTGGGAAGAGACCCCTGGGGTCGACCTAGAACATGCTGGCGAGACTATGTCTTTTGGCTTGTCTGGGAACACCTCGGTATCCCCCCGGAAGAGCTGGAGGAAGTGGCTGGGGAGAGGGATGTCTGGACCTCATTGCTTAGGTTGTTGCCCCCACGATCCAACCCCGGAAGAAGAGAAAGAAGAAGAAGAAGAAGAAGAAGAAGAAGATGATGATGATGATGATGATGATGATGATGATGATGATGATGATGAAAAAAATCACTGGGCAGCATGGCATTGTATTGCGTAACACATCCACCTCATGGAAGGAAGGTTTTTGGTTTAAGTCCAAGTTATTAGGACACCTCTGCATAACATTGTATCTTTATTAACATTAAAAAACAAAAAAGAAAGAAATATAGTTCAGGTTACAATAAAGAAAAACTTCATTAACATTGTTTTTAAATCTGTAATAGAAAAGATTTAAAGTGCACCAATGTGCCTGAAATAAAAAAAAAAAAATCCTTATTTAATCTCATTCAACTTATTTATGTCTTAATATCTCCGTCTCTCTCCACCTTTCTCTTCGTTCCTATTCGAAATTTCTCCATGTTGTTTCTTGATGGGTTGTTTACTGCACTTCATATTGTTTGATCGTGCAAAAAACCGCTACACCATAACTCAACAACAAGAGCGCCACTGCCAACTAATGGAGTGGAGGTGCAATTACACGATTCCAGAAAAGCATGTTCCCCAGGATCATACGTGCTCCCCCTGGCATCACACCGCACCCCCCCCCCTCCCCCTCGGCATCATACCACGCCCCCCAAGGGGGGTGTGCCCCACTATTTGAGAAGCACTGCTTTAGACTGATTAATAACTCAGCTACGTGTTAGTGTCCTGATTTTTCTGTTGGGCTTGATTTGTTGATTTTAATAATGATGGCTCATTGTAGACGAGCTCTTATTTAATTAATACCTCCTGACCAATCAGAAGTCCAGTCAATAATAATAATAATAATAATAATAATAATATTAGGGCAATGGTGGCCTAGTGGTATAGGTGCTGGATCACTGATCATATGGTTGGGGGTTCAAGCCCCACTCACCACAGGTTGTCACTGCCCTC
>CM045738.1:44097296-44132296 GCA_024760905.1 Plotosus lineatus
ATGGATAGATACTGATTGACTGATGGATGTGTGGTGAATGAATAATGGATGGATGATGGACGATGGATGGACGGATAATGAATGGATGGATGATAGATAGACGGGTGATGGAAGATGGATGATAGATGGATGATAGTTGGATGGATGGATGCAGAATGGATCAGGCTCTGGGTTGATAATTTGAAGGTTGGTGGTTCAAGCCCCAGTTGATACCAAACTGTCACTCGATGGGCCCTTGAGCAAGGCTCTTAACCCTTAAATGCTCAGATGTATAAAAAATGTAGGTCACTCTGGATAAGGGAGTCTGCAAAAAGCCACAAATGTAAAAGTAAATGATGGATGAATGGATGATGGCTGTATAGGTAATGGATGGATGGTGGGTGGATGGATGACGAATGAATATCATCTTCAAAGCTGTTTGTCTATATTGTGCAAAAGCAAACCCCACCCGTAATATTGCCTTGATCCTCCCTCTGCTGTGTGAGATGTTATGAATGTTTGGATGGATGCATCAACATACTGGAGATTTGTGTCTCTGTTTTATTTCTATCCACCCAGGAGCCTTCCTGATTCCTTACTTTCTGACCCTCATATTTGCTGGAATGCCTTTGTTTCTCCTCGAGTGCTCTCTCGGCCAGTACACGTCCATCGGCGGACTCGGAGTGTGGAAACTGGCACCAATGTTCAAAGGTACCAAATCTTTATACGATTATACGCCATTCATATGCAAACCATTTTATAACATTCTCATCAGATTTCCTAACCCTGAACCGAGAATGGGGGAATGAGATCTGGATTTGGCAAAATGGTACGTCACAATAATTTTGAGTGATTTTATTGGATGACAAAATCCCTTCCAGGAAATAAAGCTGTATTATTTGAATATCTATGTAAAGCAGGGGTCTCCAATCTTATCAACAAAGGGCTGGGGTGGGTGCAGGTTTTCACTTCAACCAAACAGTGGCCACACCTTCCACCTATTTCCACCAATCACTGATCATCAAAAGAAAAGAAAAGAAAAAAAAAAACGAGATTGGACATTACTGTTTCAGTTCTAGAAGTGAGACCATCTTGGTGAGACACCTTGGTTTTAGTCTTAAACAGTAATGTGATCTCACCAAGATGGCCCCATTTCAGAATTGAAACAGTAATGTCCAATCAATTTTTTTCTTTTCTTTTCTTTTGATGATCAGTGATTGGTGGAAACAGGTGGAAGGTATGGATACTGTTTGTTTGACGTGAAAACCTGCACCCACACCGGCCCTTTGTGGAAAAGATTGGAGACCCCTGATGTAAAGGATAATAGACAGTGAACGCAGGCACCCAGACTGAGTGATCAGGACCTGAGGATATCTGTTTATTACATGGTTACTACCTAAAGAAATCATTTAACACTAGATACCGATTTAAAACTTTCCAAATTGCCCCTCGGTGCCGGTAGTTGCGTGTGTTCAATGATTCCACTTATGACTTGGAAATGCTGACGCCCTGAACTGAATCACTCTCAATTTTAGATATTTGGCAAAAAGTTTATAGGAATATTTTTGGCTCCTTATCATGTTTTATGGATATCACCACCCCACCCCCACAGGAGTTGGCCTGGCTGCAGCCGTACTCTCCTTCTGGCTCAACATTTACTACATCGTGATCATTGCTTGGGCTTTGTACTACCTGTACAACTCCTTCACCACTGTAAGTTCCACCTGCTTCATCATGTGTGTCATTACAAACATTATAAATAAAACCTATTTAAATATACTTTTTTGTTTGTTTTTTATAACTTTAGGAACTTCCGTGGAAATCGTGTAATAATCCCTGGAACACAGAGAGATGTTTCACGAACTACAGCATTGCAGATACCACGAACCTCACCAGCGCCGTCATGGAGTTCTGGGAGTAAGACCCTGTGAAAATGTTTCAATTGAATTTTTTTATTTGCTCGTATTTCATGTTCGATTGTAGGCAGTGGTGGCCTGGTAGGGCAGTGATGGCCTGGTGGGGTAGTGGTGGCCTGGGGGTGAAGGTGCTGGATTGCTGATCCTAAGGTTGGGGGTTCGAGCCCCATTCTCAACAGGTTGTCACTATCCCCTCAGTGCAGCTAACTGGGTTATCAAAGGCAGGCCATGTCTCTCACTGTCTCTGGTGAGAGGTTCATGTAAAAGAACCATTGCTGACTTTCGTAAAGTGTAGCTGCAATGTCGTCAGCGTGTTTCTGCCCCTTGCTAAAGGGTTGTGTCAGGAAGGGCATCCGACGTAAAAACCTATGCCAAATCAAACATGCAAATCATTAATATGACTTCCATGAAGATGGAGGCAGATGATTCACTGTGGCGACCCCTGAAAGGGAACAGCCGAAAGGAAAATAAGATTTCGTGTCCGATCATAAATAAGCTTCATCAAGTTTTATTCACTTTATCTACTCATTTTATTGTTTAGCTTCAAATACCCAGCTTCCTGAGCATCAACGTGCTTTAGCACTTATCACACCGAGTGATTTTTGACGTAATAAGTACCCTACTCCAATCAGCGCCACCCCAATGTTTTTCATCTTACGTCGAATATAACTGCCCATGTGTACTAGGAGCAAAATCGTACATCAAACTCACCAATTTTATTTGATCAGTCTCTGTAACGGTAAAATGAGGCATTCACTGGCTGTAAACGTGAGTTTACATGGTATTTCAAGACCCCCTGCCACTGGGGAATGTCTATAATGTTCATCAGTAACAACACATTTGATCATTCCACCATGCTTTAAAAAACAGGGAAATATTTTGTTGAGTTCTCTCGGTAAATGTCCAACAACCGATGAACCATTAGAAACTGCTACAGCAAAACTATGGGATTCTCTGAATAAATGGAGCGATGAGCCAGATATGGACCAATCAGAAAGTGATGACAAGTATTTTTCACCCAATTGTCCTGCTCACTAACTTCATAAATTTAAAGATGTTCCTGACCATGTGCTTTTGTTTATGTTCGTTTTGATTGGCTCAATGTGCCATGTGCTAAAGTTGACATTCGTGTTGATTGGCTCGATTTTACTTCCTGGAAAATGTTTAAAGGAACAGTACCAGGAGGGAAAAGTAAGGGGTCTTTTATTAAAAATTATTAGGTTTTCTGTTTATTTTCAGCTTTCTCGTAAGTAATTTGGTTGATACCACAAAATGAATAATACAAATACCAGTAAAACTCTTTTATTGTTCTGTTATTATTCATGTTTTCCACCTCGATGGTAATAAGCACTTACTGTTCCACTCTGCTGGTAATCATTTAAATAAGCGCCCACCCACTCAAATTTTTTAAGTGCCCTGGGCGCTTATCACGTTCAATACAGTAATATGATAGATGTGTTAAAATGTTAACACACCCCTAGTAAAAATTTCATTCTTTTGTAATGGAGGGGGAAAAACCCCCAGGATAACCCATGTTAAATCTATTTTTCCACTTTCAACATGATACAGGAATGACAATCAGATGAATAAGGATGTGCAGCATTTTAAAATGGGTCATGTGACTCTACCAATCACAACCGAACTCACGTTAAAAAAAAATATTATGTGGCTGTGGTGATTCTGATTAGCCCCAATTAAAGATCAGCTGTTTATCTTCACATCCTATTGGTGTCATCCATCAGCTGCTGAAGCTCGGATTCTGAAAGTGTTATGAAGGACATACAGTATCTCTGTGGAAACAGGTCGATCAGGAAACACAGACACAAACGGATCACATTCGATTTATCAATAACAACAAAACGTCTCTGGGAGGCTGTTGTGGGATCTACAGCAACATTGAAGCAGCTGCAGGAACATCTTGTAAGGACTGACCACTTTCTTCATGTGACAACCTTCTCTTGTATTCTCTATATATCAGAGGAATGAAGTTTGGTGACATCTATTATGCCACAGCATCCACGCCATCACTTCATACTGTGTGGAAGATTATTTTTCATGCGATGAGACTGAGGGAAAACTTTCTGAAGGATGTTTCATATTAAAACAAGACAGTTGAAAACTCATGGTTCACATCACATCATAGTTCTGCTTCTCCTGACAGGAATCTGGCCAAAGACAGAAGGAATCATAGGTGGCTTCAAGCGTACATGCATTTAGGGATAAAACATGCACACTATTGTTAGATATCACCGAGTCAGCAAAGGAACATCTTCAGAAGGAGAAGATCTACATTTTGAATAGATTCAGTTAGAGCCCAGATATGAGACCTCTGTGGAATCATAGGAAGAAAGACATGACAGGAGATTCGCTCCACATCTGGTAGATCTGGAGAATTTTTGTAAGCAAAAGTGGAACAATATTACTAAATACTGGTGTGTTCACAATCTTCTGGCATCAGTGGCCCTTGTATGTATCCGCGCTCTCTTAGCGAGGGCAGAATCCCTTCTGAACAGCTCACCGGCCATCGCAGGGCAGGAACACGCTGACGGCTATGCAGGTCCTCTTGACGAAAGTCAGCAATGGTTCTTTTACATGAACCTCTTACCAGAGACAGTGAGAGACACGGCCGGCCTTTGATAACCCAGTTAGTTGCACTGGGGGGATGGGGGGAACAGTGACAACCCGTGGAGAGTGGGACTCAAACCGCCAACCTTAGGATCAGCAATCCAGCACTTTACCACTAGGCCACCACTGCCCTAAATTACTAAATAAACAAGTTCTTTTCTTGAGATTCTTACAAAAACACACTGTATTACAAACACAAGGTGTTTAACAGTGTGCTATTTGTGGCGGCTGCAGCGGTAGCGGCGGTGGGGTGGGGGTGTGGTGGGGGGGCTCTGTACACGTGTACGACCAGGTCTTGCTATGTCTTGCTTCTTTTTTGTGTTGCTTCAGTTTTCTTGGTTGTTGGTTTAAAAAGTTCTGACATTGCTTATCACAACTTTTACAGGTGTGTGTAAACTTTTATATTCACTGTATTGCTAAAAATGACAAAACAGGAAAATACTACTATGTTTAGGAAGTGGAAAATATTAGATATACAGTATCTGCATATGCGTTATCTTCTCTGTTTCTATTTTACAACATCAGAAAGTTAGCTAATGATGACCAACTGCAGTTAACCCCCATTGTGTGGATTTTAAATGTGTTTGTTATTGAGAGAGTTAGCATTAGATGCTAGATTATTGTGGGGCCAGTGGTGTAGTAGTTAGCGTGCCGGGCTCATGATCGGGAGGTTGTGAGTAGAAATCCCAGTTAGACCCCCACAGTGCTAAGACCCCTGGGCAAGGTCTCAACCACAAGTGTGCCTCTGTTCACCCAGCAGTATAAATGGGTACCAGTAAAAATATACTGGGAAGGTAACTAGCGTCCCATCCAGGAGGAGTTGAACTCCTGGAGGCTTGGGTGTAAAAAGCCCAAAGGACTTTACCTACTAGCTTATTGCACTCATTCATTCATTTCCTGAACCACTTAATCCTAATTAGGGTCACGGGGAATCCAGTGCCTATCTCAGCCAACTTCGGGCGAGGGCAGAGTGCACCCTGAACCTCACACCATAGACATTGAGAGACACGGCCGGCCTTTGATAACCCAGTTAGTGCACTGGGGGGGGGGGGGGGGGGAACAGTATTGACAACCGTTGACAGTGGGACTTGAACCCCCAACCTTAAGATCCACAATCCAGCAGATTACCACCGGGCCACCACTGCCCAGTTTATTGTACTGACTAATGAAGTTAGATTCAAAATTAAAATCAAACTTTTTAAATGTGTGTGTGTGTGTGTGTGTGTGTGTGTGTGTGTGTGTGTGTGTGTGTGTGTATGTGTGTGTGTGTGTGTGTGTGTGTTAATACAGACGCAATGTACACAACATCACTACAGGTTTGGACAAACCAGGACAGATCCGTGTCCCGCTAGCAATAACACTGGCTATCGCTTGGGTCCTGGTGTACTTCTGTATCTGGAAGGGTGTTCGCTGGACTGGAAAGGTAAATAAATTTCATGTGGAAAAATGAGGCACTGAGATCAAAAACCCCATAAGTCACATAAGTCGCATTTCATGAAATGTGACTTATGTGACTTATGGGGGTTTTGATCTCAATGCCTGTAATGCAAATGAAAACTATTTGCAGGTCATTGAGATCAGAAGAATTTTAGTGCTGAATTAGGAAATGTATGAGAGCTGCTAAGGCACCGGGGTTCACCCACCAGTAGGGGGGCGACAAACGCACAGGAAACTCAAATACAGTAGCTGTGAGTGAAAAAACAAAACAAGGTAACAGAGAGAAAAAGATCGCCTCAGTCTCGTTAGCGCAATCTCACAGAATATTTGTGTTGATGTACACAAACCTGTTTTCCAAACGAGATAAATTCCCGTTCTATCATACATTCAGTTATAGAATCATTCACACCAGAGTTTGTTGGGTTCTTGTGCATATATATCTTGTGTGATATAATTCCCACCTGAACAGCGTAAATTCCTAAAATTATACACACAGCTGAAATAACGAGTCTAATATTCACTTCTACTGTAATCACCTGCTTCATTTATTGTTCATTAGGGTTGTTGAATAAATGCATTAGTTTTGATAAATTAATCACAGAGAAAATAACACCTTAAAAAATTAACCCTGGTACAACACTTGTCAGCTGTATTTTTAATAAAGTTCCTGATGTTTTTCCTGTTTGTTATTAAATCTGTAGATGATTATTTCTTTAAGCACTCGATAATAAAGCTGGAGAGATATGAGTCAGCAATAATATCTCACAATATTTACAATACAAAACAGTTTAAAATTAAGAAAAGTGTTTGATTTTGTTGAGATTTGGTTGTGTGTTCAAATCCCAGTGAGACCCTCACTGTGCTAAAACCCCTGGGAAAGGTCTCAACCACAGGTCTGCCTCTGTTCACCCAGCAGTATAAGTGGGTACCAGTAAAATATACTGGGAAGGTAACCTGCGATGGACTAGCGTACCACCCAGGAGGAGTTGAACTCCTAGTCGCTTCACGCTACGGAAACCGGGAGTAAGCACCGGCCTGATGAGCTACTAGGTGTAAAAAGCCCAACGGACTACCTATCCATCTATAGAATATATAAGAAAAGATATGAAACGATGATTTAATGAAAATAATTATACCTGCAACTATCATAAAATCTGATTTTCTTGCTTGACTGATTTATCAGACATCATCCACCTTTACGATAAACTGTATGAAACTCAATACGGTAGGCCTTTGACCAGTCGTGGTTCAGTGCTCGCGCCCCCGCATACTTGCAGATTGGTGACAAACCCGGAAGTAACTGGCACATGATTCAAATTCAGCCAATGGCTGAGAGCTTTTGTTTCTCCCTCCTGTTGATTGGTTGCAGATGATGTGTACGCCTCGTTTTTTTCTCTCCTTCATGCACAAGTTATCAACATCAGAGCTTGAATTGTGAATTCACGTTTTTTTAGTGTGATTTTAATGATTATTTAAGCCCTATGATGATGTCACTCAAACGCCCTGCATCTTCTCTAGCTTCTGGCAAGAACCCTAAGCACTTTATTTATTCATAAATATTATCACAGTACAAAATTAAAAAGTTTTTACTTAATCATTACGACATTTTACTGCATTATTACTGTATTAATGAGTACGACTGGCTATAGAATGGGTTTAACAAGCATATTTTAGCGCTCGGAAATACATATCATACATAGGGTTTTAAAACCGCGTCAATAACTCTCGGATTTTCATGATCCGTGGGAAGGTCCGGAACCGAACCATCGCGAAAAACGAGGGCCTACTGTAAACATGCAAGATATTACTTGTCAAGATTATGGTGGACAATATTCATTTGATAAAACTGTTACATTTACTTATCCTTCTATTAAACTACTGAATTTCATGAGAATCAAATTTTATGCCTCGACGATTCTCTTCTAATTTTAATGTAATTTTCTTCCCCGTTTGTGTTTAAACCACCTGCTGGTTATAGGTTGTGTATTTCTCGGCCACATACCCGTACTTCATGTTATTTATTCTATTCATCCGTGGTGTCACACTTCCTGGAGCGAAAGAAGGAATTCTGTTCTACATCACACCTGATTTTGAGAAGCTGAAAGAGTCTGAGGTAATTCCATCTGATTTGAAAGAGGCTGATGAGGACGGAAGAAAACAGAGGAGGAGGACAATGTGAGAAATGTTTATGTTATTGGTCTTGTCGTTCTTTTAGGTCTGGCTGGATGCCGCGACTCAGATCTTCTTCTCATACGGTTTGGGGCTTGGCTCACTGATTGCGCTCGGCAGCTACAACCCTTTTAACAACAATGTTTACAGGTACGACAAGATAATGCGGTCGGGTTGTTTCATTCTGCGTTGCTCAAGCGCCGTCTCTGATTTGTGCAAAAATTCATAAACTAATAATACGAACAGAAACAGTTCTACAGTGTTACAATTTACAGTTGATCAAAGAGAGTCTAATGAGAGATATGAAAAAGGCCCCTGACAGGCTTAACGTAGAGGAAGGATTCTCAGTGGACCAGGAATGGACAGCACAGCAAAAACATCTCTTGGCAAGCCCAACAGAAGACATCAAGACTGGTTTGATTTTGATGACCAGAACTATTACAACTGTTGAATAAGAGAAACCGAGCCCATCATAAAGTGCTGCAGACCAGGAGTTCCAGATTAACTGTTGCAGCTTACAAGGATGCCTGCAGACAACTCCAACAGTACACCTGGTGGGACAAAAAAGAAGAAGAGCTACAGGGAGCTCTGGACAGAAATGACATGAGGGGTTTCTACAGTGGACTCAGGGACGTTTCGTAATCCTAGGAAAAAGGATCTGTATAACTGAAGTCAGCAGACCTGCAGGAGATTTTCTCAGACTACAAGAGAGTTCACACATGATGGAGACAACACTTCCAGAAGCTTCTGAATGGCCCAGGAGAGATTGAACCTGAAATCCTTGACCACATACAGCGGCATACCATCAAAACTTGCCTTGATGAGACTCCATCTATGGATGAGATGATGAGAGGAATCGTGGACCTGAAAGATGGCAGAGTCACATGTGGAGATTTAATTCCTGTGGAAGTATGGAACCACAGAAGAATGGCTCCACAATCTTCTTCAGTTACATCAACTGATATGCACAGCCTGGGACAAAGACTCAATCTTGCAAATAGGGAAGGATGCCACCATGGTGACCATCTACAAGAAGAGTGGCAGAACAGGTTGTGGGAACTACAGCAGAATTTCTCTCCTGTCCATTGTAGGCAAGGTCTTTGCCAGGATCCTTCTTTACAGACTTTCCCAGCACATCACCTCAGAAGTAGTTCTTGAGTCACAGTGTGGATTCTGATCCAATAGGAGCACCACTGACATGATCTTCAGTCATGAATAGTTACAAGAAAAGTGCATAGAACAGAACCAGCCACTGTACATGGTATTTGTTGATTTTACAAAGGCCTTTGCTACAGTAGGAAGAACAGGACTGTGGAAACTGCTGAGGAAGTATGGATGCTCTGAGAAGTTTACATCCACGATTGAATCTCTTCACACTGGTATAAAGGCAAACCCCAATGTTGTAGGAGAAACCTCAAAGGCTTTTGATGTTACCAGTGGCATCAAGTACTGTGCAATGAGGCTTTTCGGGGCATAGAATATGGTGTCTATATTCAGTCAAGACAAAGTGCTGACCTCTTTAATGTCCTACATTTTAAAGCAAGGACCAAGATTACCCTCATATTGATGAGGGAACTGCTGTTATCGTTGATTACTGTGCACTACTCGCCCACGCGCCTCAAGAAATTCAGCAAATCAGAACTGCTTTCTTTCTCTGATGCATCAAAGAAGTTTGACCTAAATATCAGCATCACGAAACCAGAGGTGCCACATCAACCAATCTCACAAGGACCCAAGAGGTGAATATTATGGTAGATCCTTTCCCAGAATTCACCCACCTTGGAAGCACAGTTGCAAAAGATTAACGAATTGATGCTGATATACAGAGGAAAATATACAAGGCTAGTGCAGCCTTTGTCAGGCTGCACCAGAGACTCTAGAACAACCACCATGTGTCCATGAAGGTGAAAGGCAAGACCTACCGAGCAGTCGTGATATCTACTCTCTTGTATGGAGTCGAATCCTGCACAGTGTACAGATGTCATGTGAAGAAGCCTCATGCCTTTCTGTTATGGCATCTTCGATTGATCTTGAAGATAACCTGGAAGGACAGGGTGTCCAACAAGGAAATATTGGATCAAACAGGACTGCTATGCATGGAGGACCTTCAGATCAGAAAGAATCTCCGATGGACTGGACACCTTATGAGGATACCACACGACAGACTTCCAAAACAGATCCTGTTCCCACAGCTGCCTGTTGGTCAAAGGAAGCAAGGACGACCCTGACTGGGACACAAGGACACATTGGGACACCACCAAGACAAACCTGAAGCAGAGAAACATTGAGTCGGAATCGTGGGTTAAGCTGTGACAACTAAAAGTGAATGGAGAACAGTGGTAAAATAGAAGAAATGGAAGCAGACATTGTCGCCTCAGGACCATCAGCAAGTCAGTCAACAAATAATTATTCAGTAAAAAGTGATCTAATAAAAACTCACAAAATTGATTAAAAAACACCCTCATTCATTCATTTTCTGAACCGCTTAATCCTAATTAGGGTCACATGAAGGCTGGCGCCCATTCAGCCGACTCTGCGTGAGGGTGGAGTACACCTTGGATGGCATCACAAGGCCAACACTCACACCTAGATGAGATTTGGAACAGCCAATTAACCTACTGTGCATGTTTTTGGACTGTGGGAGGAAACCAGAGTACTTGGAGGAAACCATACAAGCACGGGGAGAACATGCAAACTCCACACAGAAACTGGGAATCGAACCCAGGACCTTCTTGCTGTGAGGCGGATGTGCTAACCACTACATCACCTTGCCACCCTCACTAAAAAAAATCTAATAAAAAGTGATAGAATAAAACGTGATCTAACAAAACTGATGCAACACACACACATATATATATATATATATATATATATATATATATATTTTTTTTTTTTTTTTTTTTAATTTTTTTTTTTTTTTAATCTGTCGCCAGGAGGTGAATTTTGTCATTATCAGCAGTTTTATTCATTAAGTAACCTTTTGATGTTTTCCATGACGGGTTCTCTCGTCACATGAATGTGTTGAAAGATTTTTTAATGTAATATTTTTCATTAACTCCTCCATTTTGTCCAGCAATGTTTACCGTGCCATTTAAGAGACCTTATTTGACTAATGTAGAAGGATATGAATAAACATGAGCAATTTGGCCTAGAATTAGTGTGTAATTAAACCTCCAAGCTCTCAGTACATAATTAATTCATTCCTCCGTGGTTGGAATTAATACCGTGCAATTCACCAGTGAATATATTCAACGCCTTTCGTTTCCTGTCTTTCCGGCAGAGACTCGGTCATCGTGTGCTTTATAAACTCGTCCACTAGCATGTTTGCTGGATTTGTCATTTTCTCCATCGTCGGATTCATGTCTCATGTGACCAAGAGACCAATAGCTGACGTGGCTGCTTCAGGTAACTGTAGCACTTCCTTCACAGTGTTATAGAATGGCTCCCGTCACATGACTCAGTGATGGATTTCGTTTTCTGGTTGGTGTTTCTCCACAGGTCCAGGATTGGCGTTTTTAGCGTATCCTGAAGCTGTGACGCAGTTACCCATCTCTCCACTGTGGGCCATCCTCTTCTTCTCCATGCTGCTCATGCTGGGAATCGACAGCCAGGTCACTAAGCTCCTGAATTATAGGGAAAAAATATCATTATGTATCTGGTAATGATATTCAGAGTCTGATTTATGTACTGAAATTGTGTCTGTATTTACTATACACTGGGGAAAGTTCGATGTGTTCAGTGTCGGGTCATACAGAAGAACATTTATATTATGAGTTGCTCTAATTATGAACACAGGTATGAATTCAGAATTTTAAACAACACCAACACCTTTAAACACCAACACTGTCTGTGTGAGTGTTTGGCGTTGTCCTTTTGGATTCATCAAACCATGACCTCCAGTTCTAGTGATAGCGATTCGCAATTGAGTGCAAAGCGGCCGGGAGGAGAATGAGCATCTTCAAGTCTGAGACCAAGGATCTCAGTCGGAAAAGGGTGGAGTGCACCTTCCAGGTCTGGGATGAGGTCCTGCTTCATCTGGAGGCAGTCAGGCATCAATAGGTCTTGTTCACGAGTGAGGGAAGACTATGGCAAGAGATTGACAGGCGGCTTGGTGTAGCCTCTGCTGTAAAGCGGAGCCTGTACCGGTCCTTTGTGGTGAAGATGGAGCTGAGCTGCAAGGCAGAGCTCTCAATTTACCAGTCCATCTACGTTCCAACCTTCACCTATGGTCACGAGCTTTGGGTAGTGACCGAAAGAACAACATCACGGATACTAGTGGCTGAAATGAGGTTCCTTGTGGCGGGGCTCTCCCTTGGAGATCGGTTGATACGCTCGGTCATCCGGGTGGAGCTCAGAGTAAAATTGCTGCTCCTCCGTGCTGAGAGGAACCAGTTAAGGTGGCTTGGGCATCTGATTAGAATGCCTCCCAAACGCCTCCATTGTGTTGCGGGCATGTTCCCCCGGACGAGCTGATGAGCTGGAGGAAGTGGCTGGGGAGAGGGATGTCTGTCCCTCACTGCTTAGGCTGCTGCCCACAAGAGCCGACACTGGGCCAAGGAGATGAGGATGAAGATGAAGACCTATTATACCTCAGTCCCTTCTGTTGTAACACCACTAAATTTATATGACAAAAAAATGTAGGTCATTTGTAAAAGGGGTTTAAAGACACATATTGATGAGAAACAGCAGTAATCATGTAGCGATCTCTTAGGAGCCAGGCTTCCTCTGCAGCTTTCTGTAAAACTAATGCCACATTTCTGAAAATCAAAAAAGGTTAAAAACAAACCAGAGTGAATCTTCTGTATTTTCATGAATTTGTGTGATGAGATTAAATCTGGTTGTTGTTTTTCCACAGTACAGTAATCCCCCTTATTTCGCAGTTAATGGACACACACACACACACACACACATACACACACACACACACACACGCACACACACACATCCCTCGCGTGAAATGCGAAAAACCTCGGAATGACTTCTGCCACTTCATAAGGACACCCACCCACCTATATATTATATAAAATTTATATAGAATTTAATTTTAAAGTGTTCTGTGCATGGTAATGTCATACAGGCAACGCGTATTAATATATAAATAAATTATACACCTTATGATGACAATAAATATATATAAATACTGTATAACAAACCTTATAAATAACAAATCCACAGCCAAGTCAAGGAGGAGAATCACTGGCGCCTCCAGAGCCTTTGCTGTAGTACGTATCATGTTAGTGTCCAAACTCACATTATTTTTATGGCAGTCGGTAATCCACAGCGATAAGGCATTTTCCATTTTCACAATTGTTATGGTCTGTGCTAGTTGGCGGCGTTTAACTCTCTTTCTCTCTCTACTCATACACTGCATGCGCTGGTGAGGGGCGTGGCTGTTACCCACAGGCGAAATCCAGAGAGCGCACCTGAATTCACTCAGACATCAGCCATAAATAGCTCCGTGCTCAACCAGTTTCCATATTGATACTCTCCCAGTGATTTTGGTTTTTGTTTTTCCCTCACCACCACAGTGAACATGATTTTTTCCACACCTCAGTGCTTCCCCTGAGCTCAATAAAAGTCATTGTTTCATGAGGGAGGAAAGGTGTGTTGGATGCTGAGAAATATAATCTAGACCAATCAGCTTGCTGAATTCACAGCCAATCAGAGAACACTCAAGTCAAGCAGGAGAACAGAGCATTTGGGTAGCATAGTTCAATGTACATGTAGTGCTTGTGAATTTTGATTAATCTTTAATTTTTTAATTTGCCGATGGGAAATCCCACGATATTGCGGGGACGCGAAGTAGGAAATGTGAAGTGGCGGGGGATTACTGTAGAACCTTTATAACGCGTATTACTGGGTTTTCATATCATATAAGCGAGATTTCCTTTCAGCTTTTTTCCCTTTTTTAGGGGTCGCCACAGCGAATGATTCGCACATTTGATTTGGCAGAGGTTTCTACGTCGGATGCCTTTCCTGACACAACCCTTTAGCAAGGGACAGAAACACGCTGACGGCATTGCAGCTACTCTTTACGAAAGTCAGCAATAGTTATTTTACATGCCTCACACCATAGACAGTGAGAGACATGGTCGGCCTTTGATAACCCAGTTAGCTGCACTGGGGGGGACATTGACAACCTTATGGAGAGTGGGACTTGAACCCCCAACCTTAGGATCAGCGATCCAACGACCGATACCTCTAGACCACCACTGTTTTCATATCGTATAAGAACATGTGGAAAAGCTCTTCTGTTTCACTGTAGTAAAATATGTCAATTAAACCATCGAGAAACTTCTTGATACAAATTTGAATATTTTTTGTTGTATTTGAGCCTTGTTGTTTTCCTCTGCAGTTCTGTACGGTGGAAGGATTCATCACAGCGCTGGTGGACGAGTTCCCGGCACTCCTGAGGAAAAGACGAGAGATTTTCATTGCGTGTGTGTGCGTTGTATCGTATCTAATCGGCCTCTCCAATATCACACAGGTTAATTACACACATTTTCGTCTTTATAAATAAAGTGATATATATGAGGTCATATATAAATTCATTCATTCATTTTCTGAACCGCTTAATCCTAATTTGGGTTGCAGGGAGGCCGGTGCCTATCTCAACCGAATCTGGGTGAAGGCAGAGTACACCATGGATATATCGCCAGGCTATTATATATATATATACATATATATATATATATATATATATGGTAAAGTCTGTTGGGTTTTTACACCCGAGCCTCGTGGCTCATCAGGCCAGTGGTGCTTATCCCCAGTTTCCGTAGCGTGAAGCAACCAGGATATCTACTCCCCCTGGATGGGACGCTAGTCCATCACAGGTTACCTTCCCAGTATATTTTTACTGGTACCCATTTATACTGCTGGGTGAATAGAGGCACGCTTGTGGTTGAGACCTTGCCCAGGGGTCTTAGCACAGTGAAGGTCTCAGTGGGATTCGAACTCACAACCTCCCGATCATGAGCACAGCACCCTAACCACTATGCCACCAGCCCCATATATATATATATATATATATATATATATATATATATATATGCACACAAAATTTTCTATGATACAAGCTTCGATCCCACCAAAAATCTGTCCCATCCAATGAGAAAAATGTTGGTTTACGAGCTCTGCTTGGGAAATGGCTTTTCTGGGCTGATTAGCCTTGTATTCTTCCACGTATATTCCTCAACCTGCCCACGTCACATCTTCATGCCTACGTGACATCTTGCCGCAGTCTATGATCGGAAGGGTCAGTTGACTTATTGCTTATTCTTGTTTTATTATTATTTATTATTAATTATTATTAATGTTGAAACGGGGGATAAGCACTGATCCGATGAGCCACTATGGCTTGGGTGTAAAAAGCCCAATGGACTTTACCTTACCTACCTTATTATTAATGTTAATGTACATGTATTATTATGAAATATGTATTGTTTTTACATGTTTATCTTTAATATATTAGGTCAGATATACATGTTGTGTTAGGTTATATGAGTTTGGGAAGGGGTTGGAACGGATTAATTGTTCAGTTCATTTTCTGTAACCGCTTAATCCTAATTAGGGTCGCGGGGAGGCTGGCGCCCATCCCAGCCAACTTCGGGCGGGGGCAGAGTACACTCTGGACAGCTCGCCAGGCCATCGCAGGGCGGAAACACGCCAACGGCTCTGCAGCCTACTCTTGTCGAAAGTCAGCAATGGTTCTTTTACATGCCTCACACCATAGACAGTGAGAGACATGGCCCGCCTTTGAAACCCAGTTAGCTGCACTGGGGAGGACAGTGGCAACCATGTGGAGAGTGGGAATCGAACCTCCAACCTTTGGATCAGCGATCCAGCGCCCTATACCACTAGACCACCACTGCCCAATTTTTGACTCATTCATTCATTTTCTGAACTGCTTGATACTGCTTGATAGTGCCCATCTCAGCGAGGGCAACCCTGAACAGCTCGACAGACCATCACAGGGTAGAAACACGTTAACAGTTTTTACGAAAGTTATCAATGGTTCTTTTACATGAGCCTCTCTCCATAGTCACTGAGAAACATGGTTGGCCTTTGGTAACCCAGGTAGCTACACTGGGACGACAGTGACAACCCATTGACAGTGGGGCTTGAACACACAACCTTAGAATCAGTGATCCAGCACCTTTACCACCAGGCCACCACTGCCCTGCTTTTTGACTCCCAGATTAAAATTTCATAAAAACAGAAATTAGGCTGTGAAGACTTTTGCTCGCTGTATGTAGCTGAAAACCTCGTGTTTATTTGTCTGTATTGTGTCCTCAGGGCGGCCTTTACGTTTTCAAACTCTTTGATTATTATTCTGCCAGTGGCATGTCGCTCTTGTTCCTGGTTTTCTTCGAGTGCATCTCCATCTCCTGGTGTTACGGTGAGAAAAAACAACATTACAGAGATTATTTATTTAATTTATTCATTTTATTCATTTATTCTACAGACTCTCAACATAAAACAGTACAAAAAGCTGGTTTTACACCAAGGCAATGTGGCTGAGCTCTGGACTGTGATTGGTCAGAAGGTACTGGGTTCTGAATTGTGATTGGTCATGAGGGCTGAGCTGTGGGTGGCGATTAGTTAGAAGGTGTTGACTTCTGTATTGTGATTAGTCAGAAGATGCTGAGTTCTGGATTGTGATTGGTGAGAAAGTGCTGAGTCCTGGATTGTGACTGGTGAAAAAGTACTGAGTCCTGGATTGTGATTGGTCAGTAAATGCTGAATTCTGGATTGTGACTGGTGAGAAAGTGCTGAGTTCTGGATTGTGACTGGTGAGAAAGTGCCGAGTCCTGGATTGTGATTGATGAGAAAGTGCTGCGGTCTGGATTGTGATTGATGAGAAAGTGCTGAGTTCTGGATTGTGACTGGTGAGAAAGTGCTGAGTTCTGGATTGTGATTGGTGAGAAAGTGCGGAGTTCTGGATTGTGACTGGTGAGAAAGTGTTGAGTTCTAGATTGTGACTGGTGAGAAAGTGCTGAGTCCTGGATTGTGACTGGTAAGAAAGTGCTGAGTTCTGGATTGTGACTGGTGAGAAGGGGCTGAATTCTGGATTGTGATTGATGAGAAAGTGCTGAGTTCTGGATTGTGACTGGTAAGAAAGTGCTGAGTTCTGGATTGTGACTGGTGAGAAGGGGCTGAATTCTGGATTGTGATCGATGAGAAAGTGCTGAGTTCTGGATTGTGACAGGTGAGACAGTGCTGAGTTCTGGATTGTGACTGGTGAGAACGTGCTGAGTTCTGGATTGTGATTGGTTAGAAAGTGCTGAGTTCTGGATTGTGACTGGTGAGAAGGGGCTGAGTTGTGGATTGTGATTGGTGAGAAAGTGCTGAGTTCTGGATTGTGACTGGTGAGAAGGGGCTGAGTTCTGGATTGTGACTGGTGAGAAAGTGCTGAGTTGTGGATTGTGACTGGTGAGAACGTGCTGAGTTCTGGATTGTGACAGATGAGAACGTGCTGAATTCTGGATTGTGACTGGTGAGAACGTGCTGAGTTCTGGATTGTGACTGGTGAGAACGTGCTGAGTTCTGGATTGTGATTGGTGAAAAAGTGCTGACTTGTGGATTGTGATTGGTGAAAAAGTGCTGACTTCTGGATTGTGATTGGTCAGAAGGTGATCAGTGTTGTTTATCAGTAACTGTAAGTTTTCTGTTTGAAGGATTGTGTTGATGTAATGGTATAAGTAGTCACTATTATCCAGTTTCATGACATTTCCAGAGCAGAGAAGTTCTCAGAGAGTGATTTATGGAGGTGTTCATGAATTAATGCAGTGATCTCCATGACAGAATCAAGCAGTGTCCCCTGAGGGCCCGAGAATCACAATCTTCCAGTAGTGATTTCCTACCACAGAGACACTTATACAGATTTTTGGAATATTTTGATAATATTTGGTTCTGTAGATGATGAGATATTTAAATTCTTCACAACTGTTCATTGAGGAAAAATGATTTTGAAATTCTTACAGTTTTTTTTCTGGTTGATGCCCAGATGTTTGTTTCATCAATTGCAAAATAGTTCTTTTTAGTACCGCTTACTTTTCCAGCTTTTTTCTGCCCCTTTGCCAAAACCTTTGAGGCATGTTGCTGCCTTCAGATTCAAACTGAGATCAAATTTTTTCGTGAAATAACAAAATGTATTGCAATTTGAAATGTTTTTTTGTGAATAAAATATGAACTTGTGATATTTATAAACATTTTACACAACACCATATGTTTATAGAGTTGAGGTTATATATAATAATAGATTTAGTATTTATTAATACCATGTTGTTTAATGATGGCTGTACATCTGATATCTCCAGGTGTAAATAAATTCTACAGTAATATCGAGGAGATGATCGGATATAAACCCTGCATATGGTGGAAACTGTGTTGGGTGATTTTCACTCCGCTGGTTGTTGGGGTGAGTAAAGAACTCTCTTTATTCCATCTCGCTCTAATTTTTTTATTGTGTGCAATCTCGGCATTCCTGTATCAGGCTGTGCTTTAATTTGTTTCTGAGCAAGTCAGTTAATAATTACAGGGTCACTCATATAACACCCTGCAGCATGAATGAGGTAGTCTTTTAGGCTTTTTACACCCGAGCCTAGAGGCTCATCAGGCCGGTGTTTATTCCCAGATTTCTGTAGCGTGAAGCTACCAGGAGTTCAACTCCTCCTGGATGGGACGCTAGTCCATCGCAGGTTGCCTCCCCGGTAAATTTTTACTGGTACCCATTATTCTGCTGGGTGAACAGAGGCACACTTGTGGTTGAGACCTTGCCCAGGGGTCTTAGCACAGTGGGGGTCTAACTGGGATTCCAACAAACAACCTCCCGATCATGAGCCCAGCACCCTAACCACTACACCATCAGCCCCACTTGAAGAGCTGTGAAGTGGGGTTTTTTTTTATGAGTTGTAATTTGGTGTTGTACTGGTGTGGGAAATGAAAAATAAAAGTCTGAAAATGGGTGTAATTTCTGGTCTTTGAATAATGAACAGCTGACCCTATATTTTAAAACTAACAATCTCCACACTGTGTTTTTTGTTTTTTTTCACCCCCTCAGTTGTGTGCACCAAACCTCCTGTTTTTCCAGTTGAGAAAAGTATTTACAGTGCAGTGTCAGAGACTTTGATATTACACCACTGTTAATGACAGCAGTAACAATAACAGCGGAAAAATTGAAAAGTGACGACACTCAGCAGTGCGTCTCATCATTGCATAAAATCTGTAAACATTTTATAGACCTACCACACGGAACGGAATTTTTTTGGCTCTCGTTTGCTAAATCTCGTGTTTCAACCATAGTCTAGTTGCTTTTAATCCTTCAGATCCATGTGAGATATGGAGGTGGGTATGAAGGTGAGCGTTGGAACAATGCCACTCAATGCCATTTGTTTTATTTTTATTTTTTACTGGTAACCCTACACCCTGCTGGGTGAACAGAGGCACACTTGGAGTTAAAGACCTTGCCCAGGGGTCTTAGCACAGTGGTGATCTAACCAGGATTCGAACACATAACCTCCTGATCATGAGCGCAGCACTCTAACCACTATGCCATCGGCCCCACAAACTGCATGAATTATGCAGTAAAAAATTCTCCATATGGCATCAGGATATTAATTACCCATGTTCTCATTTAACAAAATGTTCTATATCATATGGATGTGAAAAATAATGAGTGTAAAGATCTCTTATTTAAAGATTTTATGAGCTTGCTGGGGTACGGCCTTTCATGTTCTCTCAAGGTCAGGGGTAATTTTCTCTTTTGAAAGTCCATATGGTCCATTTCCTATTAGCGTTTCATAGTCGCAGTATGTCTATCAGTTTGGTAGTTGTACGTGCTGTATCTACAAAACGTTGTGACCTTGACATTCCAAAATTAATCATGCCTGGACCACAGGTTGCATAGTCTCCGCACCAAGTTTGTTGTAAATCTGTGCATGGGTGTGGTCAGGATTTTGTTTACTGACTCACAACCTGACTCACCACTGACCGGTGATTATAATATTTCTGCTAAAATTCTGTTCTGGGTGGAGCTAATAACCAGAACCCCGAGGACAAAACACAGCTTGGTATGTACTGATCCCAAATCAGTATATGTATATCTCACAACGTGGATGTGCGTAATCTGTATTCAGGTGAACGTATGTATTTGTGATGCATGTGAGTTGTAGTCCATGGTGGCCTCGTTTGTAGACTGTAAGGCCTTCTGGTAAATGAAGTCCAGAAATATGACGAATCCCCGCCTCTCTTAGGTCCAGGGACCTGATGTTTCTGGGTGGGTAAAATGGAATGATTGTTGGTTCAGTGATGTCATAGACACACCCTTTCAAATTCAGACTTAGGGGCATTTTGAAACAGCCATTTAGGATAATGTGCATGTCTTTGAAATGTGGGAGGAAACTGGAGTACCAGGCAGAAATCCACACAATCACAGGGAGACCATGCAAACTCTACACAGAAACATCTGTACTGAGCCTAGGACTCAAACCCAGGACTTTTGTCTGAGAGGTGGACGGGCAAACCACGACACCATGCATAGTGATTGAGATGATGCTGTGATTTTCGGATTACAGTGGTACCTCGACTTATGAGCGTCTTTTATAACGAATTTTCCATGTTACGATCTTCGATCCCACCAAAAATCTGCCCCATCCAACGAGCAAAATTTTGATTTGCGAGCTATGCTGGGGAAATGGCTTTTCTAAGCCAATTAGCCTTGTATTCTTCCACTTGTATTCCTCTGCGCTCCGAGAACATTTTGTGCAGTGCTTCTCAATTATTTTCTGTGATGCCCATGAAAGGACGGGACCCCCTCCCCCCAGCACCCTGCGCGCAACTATCAGTAGTGTTTACTGCACTTCATATCGTTTGCTCAGTGCTTTTTCCCTACACCATAGGGAACACAGTGCCACCTACTGTAGTGGATGCACAATTACACTTAATTCTAGTACAGTATGGCAAAAAGCAAGTTCCCCAGGGTCACACGTGCCCCCCCCCCCCCCCCCCCCGACATCACACCACGTTCTCCAAGGAGGGCACACCCCACTATTTGAGAAGCACTGGCCTAGTGGGAGCTCACCATGAGCCTTTCATCACTGGCATTCGTAGCATGCACATGCACAAAATTCTCTGCCTCATCTTTCTCTGTTACGCACCACCTCATGCCTGCCCACATGAAATCTTTGCACAAACGTGACATCTTCACCGCAGTCGATGATCAGAAGGGTTAGTTGACTTATTGTTTATTTTTGTTTTATTTTTATTTATTATCAATTATTATTAATGTTAATGGACATGTATTATTATTATGAAATATTTATTGTTTTTACATGTTTATCTTTAATATATTCGGTCAAATACACATGTTTGTTGCAGGTTATATGAGTTTGGGAGTGTGTTGGAACAGATTAATTGGTTTTCTATTATTTTCTATGGGAGTTTTTGTTTTATCTAACAAACATTTTGACTTACGAACTCGCCCTCGGAACGGATTAATTTCGTAAGTAAAGGCACCACTGTGTGTGTTTCATTACTTTATTATTAATGATGAATGCTTCGTTAATTTTAGTTTCAGTATAAATGTGAATGAGTTAAGTGTATAACGTCACATCTGTTTTCTCTTCATGTTCTCAGTCTGTGATTCAGATGAAGTTGATGTTGTCATGATTTGAGTTCGAAACAATGTCTGATGCTGAAGACGAGGACGTTCTATGAGCGGATATTTCTGAAAAGTCTTCTCTGTTTTTTCAAAACAGGGAGTGTTTCTATTCAGCGCTGTCCAAATGGTTCCTCTCAAAATGAATAACTACGTGTTTCCAGTGTGGGGTCAGGGGGTCGGCTGGTTCATGGCTCTTTCCTCCATGCTGCTCATCCCGGGATACATGGTGTACATGTTCGTCATCAAACGGATGAAATCTAAAAAGGTAACCTCAATTAAACATATCACATTTTAGCAGGAATTCCATCGAGTGTCAGGCGGTGATGTTGGGATGTTCAGGGGGTCATGGGTTCACTTGTATGTGTTCTGTGTTATGCTTTTTGTATAGATGAGGTGCAACAACAGTGATGAGATTAACAGTTATGTTTACGATGCCTGGACTTATGTTTCAGGATTCAAAGTCAGTGCAGTCTCAGGAGAATAAACCTGAACCACAGCAGCAGGGTGAAAACGCCATCACCGTCTACCCCACCAACGCACACGCCGTGAACCAGGAGCAGACACCGAGCGCGTAGACACCCAGAACCAAGAGCAATCGAAGAGCAACAGCACAGAGGACTTCCATCTTTCTACAGTAATAGAGTCATCTACCTCCAGGGGCCAATCACCATTCACTTCACGAATAATAATAACAATAATAATAATAATAATAATAATAATAATAACAGTAATATTATTAATGATGATGATGATGATGATGATGATGATCTGGAAGAGTTTTTTGCAGGTGTAGAGAAGGAAAACATTTTTAAACAGAGAGTCGTATTTGAAAACACGTCTCGTAAACGAGTTCATTGTGTTTAAACTGTGAGTCGTATCAGAGCCTCGTGAACGCCAACAAGTCAATAATGTCGTTACAAAATACACAATATTTTGATCATGGCTTTCTGATGCATTTCACACTATCAGTGTGTTTTAGCTTTTCTTTTTCATGTTTTGTTATTTTTATTTGATATTACCTCGGTGCAAGAAGTACTTTAGTCACAAACTGACACTTTTGAGTTATTAGCCTCGTGTTTTTCAGCGTGTATTTCTTCGTGCTCCGAGAACGCCTTGTGCAGTGCTTCTCAATTATTTTCTGTGATGCCCCTTCTAGGAAGAAAAAAAAAACATTTCATGCCCCCCAGCACCCCAATTGTGACTATAAATAGTGTTTACTGCACTTCATATCATTTGATCTGTGCTTTTTCCCTACACCATAGCACAAGAA
Organism: Plotosus lineatus; assembly: GCA_024760905.1. Classification (NCBI taxonomy): domain Eukaryota; kingdom Metazoa; phylum Chordata; class Actinopteri; order Siluriformes; family Plotosidae; genus Plotosus; species Plotosus lineatus. The sequence continues at coordinate 44,120,353 of CM045738.1, forward strand.
TGAGAGCACCACTGCCAACTACTGTAGTGGAGGCACAATTACACTTAATTCTAGTACAGTATGATAAAAAAAGCATGTTCCCCAGGGTCATACGTGGCCCACCCCCACCCCTCGGTACGCCCCACTGTGTGAGAAGCACTGGCCTTGTGCTAGCTCACCACGAGCCTTTCCTCGCTGGCATTTGTAGCATGCACATGCACAAAATTCTCCTCCTCCTCCTTCTCTGTTACGCACCACCTCCTGCCTGTCCATGTGACATCTTTGCTGCAGTTGATAATTGGAAGGGTGAGTTGACTTATTGTTTATTCTTGTTTTGTTATTATTTATTATTAATTATTATTATTAATGTTAATGTACATGTATTATTATTATGAAATATTTATTATTTTTACATGTTTATCTTTAATATATTAGATTCAATATACATGTTTGTGGCAGGTTATATTAGTTTGGGAGGAGGTTAGAATGGATTAATTGGTTTTCTGTTATTTCTTATGGGAATAATTGTTTCATCTAACGAACTTTTTGGCTTACGACCTCACCCCTGGAACGGATTAAATTCGTAAGTCAAGGTGCCACTGTATTCCTTGCACAAAAATTCAGTAGATTCAAAGAAGGTCGTATATCAGTATTGTAGACTTGAGGACTTATATTTGGGGATTTTTGGCTTTAAATTATGGACATGACATTCTACATTATGGTTCTATTATCAGTTCTTATTTTGGAAAATGTGACTTGAGTACTTCTTGCATCCAGGTCTTCATTGCTTTAGTATTTTTTTTTTTATTATGCTATTTTTTCAGGATTCCTCAGATTCAGCGTTTTTCAATAGTTTAGCATGTCAAACATTTAAGTTTTTTTATATGTACAGTGGAACCTCGGTTTTCAAACACCTCCCTTTATGAAACAAATCGATTGCAGCACAAGTGCTCGGTTGTCGAGCAATCTACCCGACAACAGCGGGATGGGTGTGTATCAGTTTCGTCACACTCTTGCTCACGGAACACCCACACCAAGCTTTTCTCAGATTTTGGTATTTCTTGTGTTGTCATTCACTCATTTTCTGTAACACTTTAATCCTAATTAGGGTGCCGACTCTGGGCAAGCTCGCCAGGCCATCGCAGGACGGAAACATGCTGACGGCTTTGCAGCTACTCTTGTTGGCAGTCAGCAATGGTTCTTTTACATGAACCTCTCACCATAAACAGTGAGAGACATAGCCGGTCTTTGATAACTCAGTTAGCGGCACTGGGGGGACAGTAACAACCTGTGGAGAGTGGGGCTCGAACCCCCAACTTTGGGATCAGTGATCCAGCACCTTTACCCCCAGGCCACCAATGCCCTCTTGTGTTGTATATTATTTCTTTTATTTTGTTGTTGTTGTTGTTGTTGTTGTTGTTGTTGTTGTTGTTGTTGTTGTTGTTGTCGAGTAGCCCCTATGGGACCTGGGTGATCTTTTGAAAGTCTTCATTCATTCATTTTCTGTCGCTGCTTAATCCAATTAGGGTCACAGGGAGACTGGCTCCCATCCCAGCCAACTCCGGGAGAGGGCAGAGTACACCCTGGACAGCTCACCAGGCCATCACAGGGTGGATCTTTTGAAAGTGTAAAAGTAAAAAGGAAAATATTGAGAATAAATGATAGCGGTAAGGAAAGCAATCCTGTTGCAGTATAATAATAACGTTGGTTTCTGGTGAATGAAACTTTCTGTGTTAATTAAAACTTTATTCTTTCTTCGGTTTGTATGTTATATTATAACACAATGGTGGAGTGAGGAGGAGGTCAGCAGTGGGATTAGTCCATTATACATCGTTTCCTTCGAGAAAACATGTTTTGGTTTACGAACAAATCACTTTTAGAAAAACATTTAATAATAAAATTCAAAAACCGAGGTTCCACTGTAATTGTATACATTTTGTAGAAATCAACATTTTTCACTATTTCCATGTTTTGTTTATATAAAACTCATCTTATTATCTTGTGGCTGACACAAGCGCTGATATAAAATCAATATTTATTGCACACACGTTTGTGAATGAAAGTGATTCCAGCGTCCCGAGGTTTAAAAAAGCACATCAAATATTTCATTGTCTATCAATTTTAATATGAGATTCCTCGAATATTTTTACATTTGATCAGTTATTATGACATGAAAACTAAACATTGCTTCGTATCCTGTGAGAGAGAACAAAAAAAAAAAAATCATGTGGAAAGAAAAAAACATGTAATTAAGGAATAAAGGATGGAATCCATGCAGGAACAAGATGGGGAGTGAGAGAGAGAGAGAGAGAGAGAGAGAGAGAGAGAGAGAGATTGTACTGTATAGACGATCATTAATAATATAATATAAGCACAAACATCCCTGGGGACTCGTTTATTCGTCATCTGATATTTTTGTTAGAGAGACTGTTACTATTTTATTTTTTTGAAAAAAAAAAAGAAAAAACTAACTGCTAGAGAATCTACTTGTATTGTCAAAGCTGTTTTTAGAGACTTTTTAGGACGTTTTGTACGTTAATGTTGTGATTGAGGACCAAAATTATGAAGCAAAAACTTATCTATGCCATTCAGTGTGTAGATCACAAAGGACAGGGTTAAAAAAAACAAAACAAAAAACATAATATATAAAAAAAAAATGTAAAAAAAAACAAAAAACAAAAAAAACAGGGATTTAGGCTCTGTGTCCGTCTGCCTATCAGTTAGCGTCACTTCGTCGTGTTTACAGTTACACGCTTCAAACGAGCAAAAAAATCTCTGGGTTTACTGATGAGGGTTTTATTCAAGTTTAAGGAGAAGCTGAACAGATGAGGCACGAAATAAAATAAAAAAATAAAAAAAAAATAAAAAAAAAACACACAGAGACATCATGGAAAAGTTAAGAAATTCAAGTGAAAGTGAAAGAATTTCAGGAATATATTCTTCAAAAAAAAAAAAAATTCAATTAAAAAAAACTGAATTCTGGCCAATCAGAATTCAGAGCTGAGATTACAAAAAGAAAACAAAAAATCAAATAACAACAACAACAACAACAAAAAATCAAACAAACAAGAAAAAGCACGTATTTGTCTCAGTCAAACATGTTTTATATATACATATATATACATACATATGTATATATATATTAATATTCATCATATCACTCCGGTGTTTTTATAAGATTTAGATTTTACTCCTGCATGCACTTTTAAACTTTAAAATACAAAAACATACAGCTTTATTAAAATAAATAAAAATTAATTCTATTAAAATCCCTCTTCAAATCCACCACCATGATCATCATCGTCTTCATCATCTTCATCAGCAGCAGCATTTTTAGTTTATAAATAAATATACTACATTAAAAAGTTTATGCACCTCCTGAACGTCAACTTCTTACAATATCTAAAAAAAATGAATATTCAAACCAGCTTTTTCACTTTCCTGAATTTCTATTTCATAAATTTAAAGGTTTAATTCATTTTATAACTACTTTTTCCAAATTGTCCTGAATTTCCTACAACATGCACTTCAAATGTAAACCATTAAATTAATATTTTAACATCAGTTTCCTGATCTTTTCAAAACAAAATTAATTTGTTGATTAATTACGAGATTCAGCGAATTTTCGGCAAATTTCCAATTAATATCCTGAATAGAAAATAAATAATATCTGATAAATGAATGTGAATCTGATCGAATGGTGTGAAAATGTAAATTATTTATGTGCCAAACTGTTAGACCATATCTGTGAAACAAACAAACAAACAAACAAAACGTATTAGCAACTCTGAGAAAGTTTACAAAAAGAAATGTCGGCGGAATTTTCTGAAAAAGCACAAATATTGTAGAAGTCTGAGGTTTCCGAGTTTTAGATTAAGTGGAGAAAATGTTTTGCGGAAGTTTGTTTGTTTTGTAGAGAAAGCATGAAAGTGTTATTTACCTGCGCAGAGAGGCGGGGTTTATTTTAATTAGATATGTTTGTTTTCCATGTTCTGTGGGCGGAGTCAGGCAGAGGATTTCTTTGGGATTAGGCAGAGTTAGGATGATGATGATGATGATGGTGATGATGATGAAGACGTGTTAGTTTGTGTTTTATGGCAGCTACGTGTGAACGAGTCAGAATCCGAAGTTGTTTACTCTTCAGAAGCGAAGCGATTACGTCCTGTGAGATTTGTATAAAACGTCCTGTTGATCTCTCTGGAGCTTTATTGTAAACAGTGTCGTGTTTATCATGTACCTGTGAACGTCTGTACTACTCGGGAAGTTTTTTGTCTAAATGTTGGAATACTGTATTAAAAAAAAAAAAAAAAAATTAAATTTGATGTTTTTTCCTGCAATAATATTTTGATCTTTGAAAATAAAGCACATATCTTACGAGAAGTGAAAATACTTATAAAAAATAAAAGCATTATTTAAATATGATTATGAGAGATAGAATTTATGTCTAGTAATAAAATAATATTGTTTTGTATATTTTTAACTGTTACACTGCCTACAGCGTGTTATATACACCGGATATGTATTTAAATGTGTCATATGATAAAGCACGATTGTCATGTTATAAATAAAATATATAAATAAAAAGTATTAAAAATGATATTTATAATCAGTCTGTTTCATTTTGTAATTGTAACAGTTTCGTCGATCGATTCACGTTGTCTGACCTTGCTTCTTTTTCATTGGCTGACTCATATTAAGGCGTGGCTGCAGAAAAGAAGGAGGAGCCAGTTTTTGGAGGGAAAAAGAACATCAGCTAGGTTTTTGGTGGTTGAAAAAGCATCTGTAGGTGACAAGAAGAAGAAGAAAAAAAAACCACATGATTTGATTGACAGTCCTCCCTTTAATCAGTGACTGATTTCCTGCGATTATATTCGCCGACAGGATTTGGCACGTGCTTTAAATACATTCTGATTGGAACTCCTAGATTGACCCTTTATATCCCCTGTTTCTTATTTCTTTATAAATTCCGAAATGTTGTTCTGGATGTCATGGCTCTGGGAATCATGTGATCTGCAAGAGACCTGGTTTATTTCATAATTTATGTCCTGTTTATCTTTTGATCTGTTTACATGTTTATTGATTCATCCATCAGCTGTTTAAAGAAGGAAAATATTCAATAAACTATATTCATTCATTCATTTTCTGAACTGTTTAATCCCAATTAGGGTCACGGTGAGGCTGACGCCCTTCTTAGCCAACTCTGGGCGAGGGCAGAGTACACCCTGGATGGCTCGCCGGGCCATCGCAGGGCAGTAACACGCTGACGGCTATGCAGCTCCTCTTGTCGAAAGTCAGCAATGGTTCTTCTACATGAACCTCCCACCATAGACACTGAGAGATATGGCCGGCCTTTGATAACCCAGTTAGGTGCACTGGGGGGGGGGGGACAGCAGTGACAACCATGGACAGTGGGGCTTGAACCCCTAACCTTAGGATCGGCAAAACACTGGAACACAGAGATAATGTCAGGACTTTATTGCTTCCTGTGTGTACCAGAGAACTTGTAATAGATTGAAGGACACTGTTTTAATGGGCGGAAATATTAACGACTTTGAATCCAGTTGTCAGTCACTGAACCCTTAATGAACATGACTGACATCTCGTGGCACAAAATGGCTGATGACATTATCGCTGGCCTAATTTTATATAAAGGTCACTGGGTACATTCCAAAACCTTTTATCCGTGTCATCCCAGTGTCTTCCTCCCGCCCGCTGAGGAAACCTGGAGGGACTCGATGAAACCATTTGAGGATTCGAGGAAATGTGTTTGAAGAGAAATGAGACGTTGTTTCTTATGACACGCCACACAGAGTGACATCCACTTACCGTATATACATTTTTTCCAGATTAGAAGGGTGGGATCTTTACATGCTTGTGTATATCTCTTCCAGGAAGGCCGCTCGCTCCCTTGGAGGTTTTGCTGCTCTAGCCGCCCTGTAAAGTTCTCTTGAATTCTGAACCCACCCACTTTGTGGTGATACAGTAGGCCCCCGTTTTTCACGAAGGTTCGGTTCCTGCCCTGAAGAAAATCCACGAGTTATTGACGCGGTTTTAAAACCCTATGTTTGATATTCCATGCGCTAAAATATGCTTCTCAAACACATTTCTATAGACAGTCTTACTCATTAATACAGTCCGTAATAATGCAGTAAAATGTAGTAATGATGAAGTAAAAACGTTTTAATTTTGTACTGTGATCATATTTATTAATGAACAAAGCGTTTAGGCTCCTTACCAGAAGCTAGAGAAGATGCAGGGCGTTTAAGTGACATCATAGCGCTTAAATCATCATTAAAAACACACGAAAAAACGTGAATTCACAATTCAAGCAATCACTTTGATGGCATGTGGGCGAAGGAGGAAAAAAGGGGGCGTACACATCATCTGCAACCAATCAGCAGGAGGGAGAAACAAAAGCTCTCAGCCATTGGCTAAATTTGAATCACGTGTCAGTAACTTCCGGGTTTGTCGCTAATCTGAGAATATCATAATAATGCAGTAAAATGTAGTAACGATAAAGTAAAAACTTTTTAATTTTGTACTGTGGTAATAATTATGAATAAATAAAGCGCTTAGGCGTTTAAGTGACATCATAGCGCTTAAATAATCAGTAAAAATACACGAAAAAAATTTACTTCGCAATTCAAGCAATCAATGTTAGTGACATGTGCGTGAAGGAGAAAACAGAGGTGTACACATCATCTGCAACCAATCAGCAGGAGGGAGAAACAAAAGCTCTCAACCACTGGTTAAATTTGAATCACGTGCCAGTTACTTCCGGGTTGGTCACCAATCCGCGAGTAAGCGGGGGCGCGAGCGCTGAACCGTGAATGGTCAAGGGCCTACAGTATTCATTCTTTCGTAAATCTGTGTCACTGATTTTCATCGACTTTACATTATTGCTCATCACACCATCACTATGAATCCCTTCCTGCGTGTACGCCCCTTAAGACCACTTTACGCATCACTTCTCAGGGCGTGGGGAGGAAACAGGAAGCAGTGGCATGATGTTAGTGTCACTGATGTTAATTACTGTGTGTTTTCTGAAGGTGTTGATGGATATGATTTGGAGAATAACAGGATGATGATATAATTGTGTTTGATGTTAAGGAACAGTGGCGTTGTGGTATGTGAAGCGTCTATTACACTGCGGAGGAACTACGATGCCGTTACTGGTCATCATAAGAATTCAAAGCAAGAAACCCGAAAAAAAAAATTCTTCCAGAAACTTGTTGTTCAGAGCATCAAAAATTTCAACAAAAACACATGTGCTGTAAACCTGAACAAAATAATTTCAAATTAAAAGTTAACGATTTGAACACATTTTTGATTAATTAAGTATTGTACCCTCTAAAGTGACAGGTGAGTCTGTGATATCATCAGGTTGAATCATCACTTGTACATAAAGGCCAATCAGCATTAAACTTTACACAGAAAACAGTGACATCATTCAAACCTGGAGATGAAATGAAATTATTCATTGTGACTCTACATTCTCCATCCTGTCAGCTTCGTGTGTCTTATCTCTCCACGTGACGACGACGGTGATGATCATGATGAGTGTACAGCGTGCTCTGAGTGAACAGGAAATCGGCCGTTACGCCTCTTCAGCAAGCCGTTGGCGTAACACGGAGACATGATGAGCTCTGACATGCGATGAGTAGCTCAGGCGAATTGAAGGTCACAGAGGACGAGCTGCTAATGAACATAAACTCTCTCTCTCTCTCTCTCTCTCTCTCTCTCTCTCTCTTCCTCATTCTTATCTCACGCGAGAGCAGAATGCTAATGCTCATTTCACTTTAGCAATTAGCATCAAATAAAAGTGCTACACATCGCCTAAGCCTCACAGTCACGTTCCTCCCTGCAGAACTTGAACCTTAACCAGCTTGTGTTTCTCAGCCATTACCGTGATTCGCGAACTTTGACCTCCAGGTCGAGGTAGCCAGCTGTTTATTATTGGTTTATCGCTTCTATCAATCTATTAATGACTTTTAATTCCATTTCCTGTTACATTTACAGACACTGCAGTTAACAGAAAGGTTTGTGCTGAAGGTATGAATGAAGTCAGTTCCATATTTACGCAGCATCACATTCGAGGTCGTGCTGAATATCGCATGGCTCTGAGGGCGTAGCCAATCACAGGTCATGAGGGCGTAGCCAATCACAGCGTGTTAATTCTAAACATACCATAACAATATGACCTCAAGTGTAATGTTACCTTTATTACAACACTTCTATAAACAACCAATTAACATCGACTGATTCGTTGTATATTGGCCTCAGTACGGACAAATGTGCCTTTGTGAGTGGAAGCAGATCTTAAAGAAACCATTCCTTTTCTAAACCGCTTACTCCTAATTGGAGTGGGGCCGGTGGCGTAGTGGTTAGGGTGCTGTGCTCATGATCGGGAGGTTGTGTGTTCGAATCCCAGTCAGACCCTCACTGTAATAAAACCCCTGGGCAAGGTCTTAACCACAAGTGTGCCTCTGTTCACCCAGCAGTGTAAATGCGTACCAGTAAAATATACTGGGAAGGTAACCTGCGATGGACTAACGTCAGAAAACTGGGATAAAAAACCAGGAATAAGCACCACGATGAGTGTGTAAAAGAACTATTGTTGACTTTCGACAAGAGTAGCTGCAAAGCCAAAAGCGTGTTTCCGCCCTGCGATGGCCTGGCAAGCCGTCCAGGGTGTATTCTGCAATTGCCCAGAGTCGGCTGGGATGGGTGCCAGCCTCCCCATGACCCTAATTAGGATTAAGCGGTTACAGAAAATGAACGAATGAAATGTACAAATCATTCATGATGCATCATTCATTCATTTTCTTAACCACTTTATCCTAATTAGGGTCATGGGGAGGCTGGCGCCCTTCTCAGCCAACTCTTTGGTTTTATCACAGACTCTGTTGAAGCTGTGTATAATTATAGCAACACTTGAAAAGTTGGCGAACCCTTTAGAAGCCTTTGCTTAATATTTCTGTATAAATATTTCCTGTTTGTGGTAACTGTTGATTAGTCCGCCGCATCTTCTCAGAGGAATTTTAGTCCGTTTCTTTCATGAACAAACAAAACAATTTCCAATTCCCCACACTCTTTAAATTTCATCTTTGTTTTCCTCATCTGTGTCTCATCTTTGGAACTTGGAGCGACGCGAGGAAATGATGTAAGGAGCGTGAAATCAAAACAGTGTGGTCGACTGACGTCTGCTTCTGATGACAGCGGCACAACTTGCATAAAAGTGTGTGACAGCCGAAGAAACGCCAGCGTGCAGCTCATTGATGCCTCAATAAGAGAATTGGGATGGCCGGCAAAGATGAAGCTGGACAACAAGTTACGGTTTGGTGATACACTGATTTATTCTTCCTGAGCCAGCCGCTGGTAGCAAATGTGCTATTATCTTTAGCGTCAATGTTTGCATGAATGATATAAATTCTCGTGAGATTCAGTTCACGAACAGATCTTCTGATATTTCCGGGTATGATTCAGAATTCATTGTTCTATCAATGATGACAAACTGTCCTGGTCCAGATGCAGCAAAACAGGCTCAAATCATGATACTACCGCCACCATACTTCACAGATGAAATTCAACGATATAAACACACTGTTTTCCTCCTCCAAACATTAAACTTCAAATTTAAACCCCAAAACATGCTAGCGTTGCTCCGGACTAGGGTATCTGACAAGTTTCATCACTTCCTGTAACCGCTTTATCCTAATTGGGGTCACGTGGAGGCTGGTGCCCATACCAGCCGACTCCGGGCGAGGGCAGAGTACACCCCAGACAGTTCACCAGGCCATCACAGGGCAGAAACACGCTGACAGCTATACAGCTACTCTTGTCGAAAGTCAGCAATGGTTCTTTTACATGAACCGCTCAACATAGATAGTGAGAGACACGCCCAGTCTTTGATAACCCAGTTAGCTGCACTGGGGGGGTAGTGACAAGCCGTGGAGAGTGGGACTCGAACCCCCAACCTTAGGATCAGTGATCCAGCATCGTTACCACCGGGCTACCACTGCCCTCTGACAGGTTTCATAAATGTAAATGTACTTTGCTTTCATCCATTCACAGAATGCTTCAAATACAGCGATCCCTCACTTTCCACAGTTCATGGGGACCGAGACGACCCCCCCCCCCCCCACCCGAGTGACTGCCGAATTCCGTGAAGTGGGATCAACGCCCCTGACTGATGTACATGTATACACATATACATGTACATCAGAAAAAATTCAATTTTTTATCAGTACACTTCAGAAAATAATGTACTGATAAAAAATAGAATTTCATATATTTTCGATTTATTGCACACCAACTGAAATATTTCAGGTCTTTTATTGTTTTAATGCTGATGATTTTGGCATACAGCTCATGAAAACCCAAAATTCCTATCTCAAAAAATTAGCATATCATGTTCAGGTAGTCTAAACGAGCTATTAACCTAATCATCTGAATCAACCAATTAACTCTAAACACCTGCAAATGATTCCTGAGGCTTTTAAAAACTCCCAGCCTGGTTCATTATTCAAAACCGCAATCATGGGTAAGACTGCCGACCTGACTGCTGTCCAGAAGGCCATCATTGACACCCTCAAGCAAGAGGGTAAGACACAGAAAGGAATCTCTGAGTGAATAGGCTGTTCCCAGAGTGCTCCATCAAGCCACCTCAGTGGGACGTCTGTGGGAAGGAAAAAGTGTGGCAGAAAACGCTGCACAACCAGAAGAGGTGACCGGACACTGAGGAAGATTGTGGAGAAGGGCCGATTCCAGACCTTGGGGGACCTGTGGAAGCAGTGGACTGGGCTACAGGTGCCGCATTCCCCAGGTCAAGCCACTTTTGAACCAGAAACAGCGGCAGAAGCGGCTGACCTGGGCTAGAGACGCAGCACTGGACTGTTGCTCAGTGGTCCCAAGTACTTGGAAATGCCAAAATGTCTGAAGTCCAGTGTCAAGTAGCCACAGTCAGTGATGGTCTGGGGTGCCATGTCAGCTGCTGGTGTTGGTCCACTGTGTTTTATCAAGGGCGGGGTCGATGCAGCTAGCTATCAGGAGATTTTGGAGCACTTCATGCTTCCATCTGCTGAACAGCTTTATGGAGATGAAGATTTGATTTTTCAGCACGACCTGGCACCTGCTCACAGTGCCAAAACCACTGGGAAATGGTTTACTGACCATGGTATTACTGTGCTCAATTGGCCTGCCAACTCTCCTGACCTGAAGCCCATTTTTTTTGCATAATTGACCTTGCTTTGCCGCATTTTTCTTAACTTTTTCCCCTATTTTTCCTTAATTGTCTTATTTGCTTATTTTTCGATGAATATTTTTGAAATACCCACAATGCACTGCAGCCGCAGAAACGGAAGCACAAAGTGACGAGGGATCACTGTATTCTTCTGGGTTGTCCATGGGATTCTAAACAGAACTACAGCAGGGCAGCGGCTTTCTGCTTGCAACTATCCCACGCGCTCCACCACTTTGGTTCAGTGTTTTTTGAATGGTGGTCACATGAACATTGACATCATTCATTTTTAATTTAAAAGTTGCACAGTGTCCCTTTTGGACCTCGTCGTCTATTATCCATGTTGTATATGGACTGACCTTTGTTGGTGGTGTACTGGAGAAGGCAACCATTCGTTTGGATTTCCTCCGCCTGATCTACGGTGGAACCCAAACATTTCAGAGATGGTTTTCAACCTTTTCCAGCCAAATGATCATCAACAACTCAACAACCTCCTTTGTTTGTGTGTTGATGAATTTCCACAGTCATGCATTTCGAAGATCAATTTTAAACAGATTCCTGTTCTTTAAAAAAAAAACATGGTGCTCTCGCCATATGAACATCATTTAGAAATCAGCAGATAAAAATGAAATGAAAGGAGAAATGAACTCTTTAAAATAATCAGGCAGTCCGCCATGATTCAGGATGCTGTGACATCATTCTCTATTTGAGCAGGGTGGAGTTCAC
>CM045738.1:44144796-44167296 GCA_024760905.1 Plotosus lineatus
ACGCTTCACTAAAAATTATAAGAAATAAGAAACGGCGAGAGAGAGCAAGAGACAGATAGAGAGAGAGAGAGAGAGAGAGAGAGAGAGAGAGAGAGAGAGAGAGAGAGAGAGAGGAGGGGGTGACTTTAGTAGAACCACTGAGCTCTATATACAATTGGAATTGTGTACACAGGTTAACAACACATAGGTCATTGAAGCCACATGGTCGCCATATTGGTACTCCCTAATTATAGACTGGTTCCAATTATCCGGCACCTTTGGGACAAAATGTGGGGCCGGTGGCGTAGTGGTGCTGCGCTCATGATTGGGAGGTTGTGAGTTCAGCTGTAAAACCTTTATTTACCTTCTTTGTAGTCATTACGAAGTCGCGCTAGTAGGGGCGCCTGGTCCTTCATTATCAAAAAATCCGCTATGTCGGCGTACATGCACGGCGGCCACTTTGATAAGGCGTCATTTTCTGTCTCCCAGCCGTCTTCAAGTCCCAAGGGGTTTGAAATTGTCACGATTTCCTCATCCACTTCAAACGTCAACAAGCTGCCATAGTCACGTCAGATTTGTTTCGATTCCTCAGCCTTTGACAAAACTATCGGCAGTTTTTGTAACGTCGCCGCAAATTCAAGCGCAACAAGTTCATCTTTACGCTTGACAACCGGGAAGACCCCCTACATATACAATACGCCTGAAGGTCGAGAACTTTCCATAAATTAAACGCATTGAAAGTGCGGTTCTCATCCACATCAAGGTTTCCTTCCGCCAGTTTGGTAGTCGAGATCCCATGATGCCGTCTGCGAGCCGAGATGCGAATTGTGTCTATAGGAACGAGTCTGTATTGTTAAACTGTGCCTAACATGAACCGAGAGCAACGACTTGTCTGACTGATTGAACATAAACTTATCATCATCAAATATAACGACAGGACAGGAATACCAACTATTATTACCATCTGAAAAGATTTATATTTGGGAACAGCACAAATGGTTCGAGAAGTATTTGCTGCACCTTCCCTTCCTCCATCTTCACACTTGAAGCGGCCTTCAGCAAGACATCTATTCTCAATTGCTCCCTGGGTGTCCGAATGTGTGTGGTAGTCCACTGCTCAAAGTGAGTGTGCTCATGTTGGATGTATGTATATATATATATATATATATATATATATATATATATATATATATATATATATATATATATGTATGTATATATACACACACAGGTACAACCTCCCCAGTTCTGCACCCCGTGGTCCAGCAACACTTGTGATTCGGCATAATTTTAATGTGCCAGACAGCCGCTAGGACGCGGTGGCGCTGTTCTCTGTGGTTCAGAGCGCGGGCTTTATGGGTCATTAGATGTCACTGGGTTGGTACAAAGCACCACATGAAATATCGTGCATGCATATCACAGCATATTCTTCTTCTTCTTTTACTTTCGGCTGCTCCCTTCAGGGGTCGCCACAGCAAATCATCCGCCTCCACCTCACCCTGTCCTCCGCATCTTCTTTTTTGACTCCAACGACCTTCATGTCTTCCTTCACCACATCCATAAATCTCTTCTTTGGTCTTCCTCTAGGCCTTCTGCCTGGTAGTTCCAACCTCAGCATCCTACTGCCAATATACTCACTATCCCTCCTCTGTACATGTCCAAACCATCTCAATCTAGCCTCTCTGACTTTGTCTCCAAAACATCTTACGTGGGCTGTCCCTCTGATATACTCATTTCTGATCCTATCCGTCCTCGTTACTCCCAGGGAGAACCTCAACATTTTAATCTCCGCTACCTCCAGCTCTGCCTCCTGCCTTTTCCTCAGCGCCACTGTTTCTAATCCATACAACATCGCTGGCCTCACCACCGTCTTGTACACTTTTCCCTTCATTCTTGCTGACACTCTCCTATCACACATCACACCGGACACTTTTCTCCATCCATTCCAGCCTGCCTGCACGTGCTTCTTCACCTCTTTTCCACACTCTCCATTGCTCTGGATTGTTGAGCCTAAGTACTTAAAATCCTCATGACAGCATATCACAGCATATTATATGATATAAACAACATGGAATCTCACGCCAACAACACGCACAGTTTTTCAGCAGAAGACGATAATTTTTCGGAAGATGAAGGCGAGAGAAGGGAGAGGAAATGCCTGCTAATCCACAGGCATATGTGACGCGCTCCACCGAATGTAATGTCGCAACTTAGACTGGAGCTTTTGAGACAAAACGCGGCTTTTCCGAACTTTCGATCTGTCAAGGAATACTTGTTTTGTACTCAGCATTCACCTTCTTACTTGAAAGATCAGAAGTTCGGATAAGCCATGTTTTGTCTCAAAAGCTCTGGTGGAGCGCGTTCCATCGAGCCTATCCAACGGAATATCGCCAACGTTAGTCCAAGAACCCCAGATGGATCTGACGCTTGCTGCTCATGTGTGATATATAGGGATATTGACAGTGATCACGCTTGGTCTGTCAGCGCCCGTAATATCGTATGCAGAAAAGGCAAATACAGTCGGAACTGATCCTGGTTTCTACGATGTGGTTCTGGACCACACCATGGGACCAGTTTTGTCGGATTTGTATGTGTGTACATAATCTTCTGTCCTGAAATGGGCACTGCAAATGCGTGCTCTTTCATTCACTGGTGGGTCGGCACGTTTCAATGCACTGAGCCGGGCTTTCAATAGCTTACTGTTGCTTAAAGGCAGCCGGTGAAAGTGCACGCCTTTGCATTTATAATCGCTGTTTGTACAGCCGGGTGCGATACAATGATGACCGGTACTTAAGGTTTTTTATTATTATTATTATTATTATTATGCATTAATGCGATTCTAGCCATCGTGATATTTACACAAGTTCACGAACACCAACCCAGTGACGTCACGGGAAACGGCTTACATGGTCTCACACTGCGAATTTCAAATTGGATTTACATTATTATCAGGCGATTTTCAACTGATCAGCTGCAAAAAACGTGATATTGAGGACCAAATGAAGCGAGACAATGTTACATAGCGATGTCCTTCTTTTCCCCTTAAAGACAACCTGTGGTTCGGAATTTTCTGTGGTCCGGAAAGCCTCAGGTCCCAAAGATGCCGGACTGGGGGGTTGTACCTGTGTGTGTGTGTATGTGTATGTATATGTATATATATATATATATATATATATATATATATATATGTATGTATATATATCCCACAGTCCTAAAACATGCACTGTAGACTAAGTTGCTGCTCCAAATTACCCCTAGGTGTGAGTATGAATGTTTTTATGAGTGTTGGCATTGCGATGGCCTGGCGAAAGGTTCAGTATGTACCCCGCCTTCACCCTGGAGTGGACTGAGATGGGCGACAGCCTCACTGTGACTCATTTTATTGCGACTTAGAACATGAATGAATGAATATTATCTATCTATATCTATCTATCTAGCTATATAATCTATCTATCTATCTATCTATCTATATATATATAAAATAGCTAATATTTATTCATTCATGTTCTAAGTATATATATATATATATATACTTATTTAGTAGAATAAGTTTATTTAGTAGAAAATTATGTTTTATGGGGACCTGGGAACGGATTATTCTCATTTTAATGGTTTCTTATGGGAAATAAATGTTCAGAAGACGAACTTTTCGCCTCACACACACTTTCTGGGAACCAATTATGTTCGTGAGCTGAGGTATCACTGTGTATATATATATAAATATATATATATATATATATATATATATATATATATATATATATATATATATATATATGTCTGTCTGTCTTCCTTTCGGCTTTTTTCCCTTTTCACTCGGGAGTCGCCACAGTGAATCATCTGATTCGCACGTTTGATTTGGCAGAGGTTTTTACGTCGGATGCCCTTCCTGACACAACCCTTTTTATCAAGGGACAGAAACACGCTGACGACTTTGCAGCTCCTCTTTACGAATGTCAGCAATGGTTCTTTTACATGCCTCTCACCATAGACAGTGAGAAACATGGCCCGCCTTTGATAACCCAGTTAGCTGCACTGGGGGATATATATATATATATATATATATATATATATATATATATATATATATATATATATATATATATATATATATATGTGTGTGTGTGTGTGTGTGTGTATATATATATGTGTGTGTATATATATATATATATATATACACACACACACACACACACACACACACACACACACACATTATGGGGCCGGAGGCCTATTGGTTAGAGTGCTGTGCTCATGATCACGAGGTTGTGAGTTCAAATCCCAGTTAGACCCCCACTGTGTGATGAGCCACTATGGCTTGGGTGTAAAAAGCCCACGGACTTTACCTTACTGTATCTAAATTGTTTTTCTTAATAGACATTTCTATTCTGATTTTAAAGTGTTATAATAAAACATGTTCATCTATGATGTTTGGAGTTGTGGGTATAAATTTTAATTCGTGTATTACCTCCAAATTGACAAAAACATTTGTTTTATGCAGTGTGTACTGCAATGCCATTAACTCAGCCAGTTCACCTGCCGGAAGCACACAGTACCAATATGGCGGCCAGCGGCTTCAAATTATTTCAGCCCGTGAGTAGAACATATACCGACAGCGCCCCCTGTTGGTGTACAAAGGAATTTTGAGTTTATACTTGAGAAGACGATCTTGCTCCTGAATTTTCGATTAATTATCTGTAATAATTGCAATGCTGGTGACATCACGGTCCCCATCTAAATGTTCGTGTGGTGTTTGTCCTGTAATAGACTAATGACCCGATCATGATGTAACCACGAACCCTCTCACCTGAACCCAGCTGGGATTGGCTCAAGCTTTCTCATAATCCTGATGGATAAGGAGTGGATAACAATGGGTTATTTTAATATTCAATTCTAATTGGGCCATCATGATATTCAAAGCAGTCTATTATTATATATATCCCAGACCGTTGCTAAGTATAACATTCCGTTGCTATGGCTTGTGTTATCAGTGGAAGCAATAAAATGATTTTTAAATCGAGATTTTCTATAGAGCCATGAGTTCATTGGGCTGGATATTATTATTGATAAATTAACCCCTTCAGGGTGATTGATATAAGACCACTCCGCGAAGTGACAGGATTCTGATCACTATTTCAGGGTTTGTTTTTTTTTTTGTGATCACAACCTACTAGCTATATATTTATTCTTTTCATCCTGTGCTCAGCACACGTCCTTCTGTTTCTGTCCGGATGAATCTTTAGTTTTTGAGTATCTTAAGTGGTTGAGTAATGGTTTAATCCAATATGATCTCAAGTATGATGTCATGGAGGCTTGGGGTATCAGGTCACTGTCGACTTCCACAAAATGCATTTGTGCTGATCTTCACCCCTTATACAAACTCATCCTGAAACCGAAAAGTTCTTAAAAACAAGAAATATATAATTTAAACTTTAAATGTTAAAGGGCTTTTATGTGTTTTTTTTTTTGTATAAATAATTTATGCAAAGATCAGTAGACTTTTTTATAGATTTACCAATAAATCTTTCTTTCACTTACCTTGGCAGCGTGGTTCATCGTTCCACTGATTGCAGGGCCGAGATCAATCGTCGACTTGGCCTAGTCTACGGGGCGATGAACTCGCTGGACAGGACCGTGTGGCGGTCGACGTATCTGAGCAGGCGGACGAAACCCCGAGTCTTTCGCTCCCTTGTGCTCCCTGTCTTGCTCTACTCAAGCGAGACATGGACGCTCATGTTTCAGCTTGGACGTCGACTGGACTCCTTTGTTACGACTTCCCATCGCCGCATCTTCGGATACCGCTGGCGGGACTTTGTTACCAACCGGAAAGTACTCGGGGATGCGAGGACGGTAAGAGTAACTTGCTTGATTTGCAACCATCAGCTGTGCTACTATGGGCACTTGGCATGTTTCCCACCTTCAGAACCAGCACACCGGATCCTGTCCGTTCGGGATCCTAAGGGCTGGAGCCGATCGCGGGGACGGCCGCGTGCGACATGGTTGTCGCAGCTGAGGGCTGCCCTGCCGGGGGGTATGGGCCCTGTGCAGGCCTGGTCGATTGCCAGGAGACGGCCAGATGAGTGGAGGCGGCTGGTGGACGCAGCGAAGTGCCGTCCCGGCGCATGCCCTCATACCTGACCTGACGTAAATAAATCTTTCCTTCATTGTTCTCCTCTCATATTACAGTACTAATCTTTTTCGATCATGTCAAATTTTCCTCTTTAATGTCCAAAGAATTCATCCATTTCTGTCCTCTAAGGCCCTTCACATACTTATTGAGTCCATTGTTATTTTAAGGGGAGGTTACTCTAGCTCATTCCTGGCAGATCTATCTCTGAGCGCCGATTGACCTCTGTGACCAACTCAGAATGCAGTGGCACAGCTTGTTTTCAAGCTTCCCGAGTTATCCCACACCAATCTACCGCTACACTCTTTTCATTGGCTTCCTGTAGCTGCTCGCTTTACATTTACAACACTACGGCTCACCTACAAAGCCAAAAATGGACCTGCTAGCTCTTACCTCAAAGCATTCGTCATACCACGCACTGCACCATTTGCTCTCTGATCTTCTAACCCTGTTAGACTGGTCCCTTCTGTCAAGGGACAAGAAAAACATCTAAACTCTTCTCTGTTCTGGTACTGATGTGGTGGAATGAATGTCCGCTTAATATCTGGACAGCCGAGTCACTGGGTGTGTTGGAACTCTGGCTGAAAACCTTTTTCGGATGTACTTGGATTAGCACCGTTATACACTTTGGTGGGTAAAAAGAAGAAAAAGAAAAGTAACCACCTACACACACTTGCTCACTGAGTTTTGACTGATATACAAATACTGTGTACAAGTGAACTGGTATCAGAATGTATTCACTGATAGCGACGTTAAAGCACCGTTCTAAGTGGCTCTGGATAAGGGCGTTTTCTAAATGCTGTAAATGTGTTCAGCATCGAGTTGATTTTAAATTATATTCAGATAAATAATAGAATATTTATGGACTGTTATCATGCCATAAAAATATTAAACCTACAGAATAGAGCAGGAGTGGCAAACCCGCGGCTTCAGAGCTGCATGCAGCTCTTATGTTCATGTCGAAGTTTTTGTGTTTTTTAATGTGCATGTTTCTTCGCCAGAATTCAATGCCATATTTTCATCAAATCGCATGTGCATGGCATCAAAATACTGCAAAGCTTCCCAGTATGGACGAGATAATTTAAGTAAACAATTTGTGTCAAGTTCACTCTTAACATGGCAAAAATAAAAAAAGTACACAGCAAAATGAAAATATGAAGATGAGCACAGGCCGTTTTTAACAAAGTGGGAGGGGCTTATTTTTGTTCTTGAATGAAAGCCGTTCTGCTTTATATATCAGGCGTCACTGGTGCATTTCAAATCTTCAGCGCCACTTCAGCTCACTGCATGCTAACCTCGACCAGGAATTTTCTAAAGGGACTGAACTCCACAAGCACAAGCTGTTCACTTTGAAAAGTCAGGCAGGAAGGCAGATAGTTTTTCCAAAAATTTACGAAGCGTTCAGAGACCGTAACACTTGCATCATATCAAATGGCTTGGAACATTAGACAGGCCGACTCGCCATACAATGAAGGACAGTTCGTTATAAATTCCCTGTGTGACGTCCAACTGTCCCGCCACACTGAACACAGAATATCGGATATTAACACGGCAATTGAATCACGGTTGCACTCTGACTTTCAAAGATGTATTTTATCACGGTGGTGTGCGAATTTACAATAAATCTGTCTGAGCACAGATGTGTGTGTGTGTGTGTGTGTGTGTGTGTGTGTGCGCAAGAGAGAGAGCGAGAGAGAAAGTGATGGGTGATGGTCATGTGTGCCCTTGTGTATGATGTGCTTCTGTAGTGGTAGTTAAAAAAAATTGTGCCTCTTGGTCTCTGATCGGTTGGCCACCCCTGGAATCGAGTAACAGGAGCTGATGAGCTGTATGCTGCCCCTAGTGGTGAAAAGGGAAAATGGAAGCGTCAAAATGACCTAAAAGGCAAAAATGTCTCTGAATTTCAAACCTGGCAGCTTCCAGATGATTCCACATACAGTATTAAACACTGTGCAGAGATTACAATTAATATCTGATGTATAAACACACACACACAAAAAATCACTGACTTTTTTTAACTTAAATGATTAAACTTGTTTTGACGCACAAGATTATTAAAGCTCCACTCCGTCGAAAAAACAACAATCATTAGACTGGCTTGTTAAAACACTTTATTTATTTTCTCAGGTTTAATGTATATAAAAGTGGCACTTGTAAGAAAAACGTAAATAGAGTTACATATAAACTAGCTATAATATTCTCACTATTTATTTCAAGAGCTCTTACAAAGTGAGGACGCAGCCCCTTCACCACTTAAACCACGTACAACATACAAACATCCTCATGTACGGGACTCGGAAACTTCCTCGAACCTCCAGCTAATATTTAAACTTTTCCCCCCCGAAACTGTTCTGGCAGTCACCTGACCTCTGACCTCATAAACAAACAAAAAAAGATCAACTAAAAAAAAAAAGAAAACAAAACAACAACAACAAAAAAAAAACAAGCAGAAAGCTATGCATGCGAATGAATATTAAATATGAAGATAATGTGAAGTTTTAAGTAAAACAAACAAACAAACAAAAAAAAAATCACGAGATTATAAACTGGTCATTCATCACGCACTGCGTAACGATGGTCACTTGATTTCTGAGCGTTTCTGCTACAACAAAACAAAAACCTAAACAAAACCAAAGACAGATAATCTCAGAGGAATAATATTTGCTTTGGCGTGTCTGAACATCGCACTACACGTGTAATTACTTTAAAATATCATTTTATATCTTAATATTTAAACAGGTCGGTTCTTGTTCTGGTGCTCAACAGGAATCAGAAAATCAATAATCTGTTCCGTACCAACATGAAAAAAAATAAACTGTATTTATGTCAGAAGTGAAGAAACACTCAGTCCTGACACTTGCACTGAAGTCACAAACAAACGATGACAATGATTCGTTTATCGTTTACGACAACAATTCGATCCTGAATTACAAACAGTTCGGTAACTTAAGATTTTCTTCGTACTAATACGTGAATGCTGATAAAACGCCAATCATATGTTAACTAACAAGCATTTTCACGATATGAACATTTAGCCACACCCACAAAACTCCATAAAAGGTAAATCTCCTTTGCTGAAAAAGGACAAAATGGCGAGTAAACGGTTAACAAGCGTCCTACCTACAGGGTGTGTCAAGACCTGATCAGCATTGGAATGTAGGACACGCTGACAGGTTCATATCCGAGACCACCTGATCCAAACACACGCCGATAATCCGAAATAAATTTAATTGTGTGTATACAGTTTTTTCAATTCCTTTGTACTGGTGATAGAACAGAAACGTTACGATTCCGGGTTGTCCGTCCGTGCGTACGTTTGCACATCCAGGCTGCCCAGAACACGGATTTTTATTTTTTCCAAACTTTGCATGAATACCTTACGTGTACAGCCGTATAACCCAATCGAAGTCTGTCCCTGTCTAAGACCTGCTGTGTCTAATATTTATTTCTTAAAAAAAATGAAATCAAACTTCTTTTGTGCACCTCACAACGTAGAGGAGGGAAACGGAGCGGTGTCTCGATTTTATAGCGACATGGTACTTATGTGTCGAGTTTCAGATACAGATTTCCAGCACTGGCGAGTGATACTACAACAGTCCTGCTGTCAGGACGGGTTCAGTCCCACACGATGCTCTGACTTAATCATCACTGGATGTAAAGAGTACGAATATGGTTCTGCACTCAGTGGGACTTTTTTTTTTGTGCATGTGTTTACTTTTGGGCAAAAAGAAATTGTCCTGGTCATTAATTCTGGAAGAAATCATGTTTTACCCAGCAATATATTAGCTGTCGGAAACGGGCAGTGGTGGCCTGGTGGTAAAAAGTGCTGGATCACTAATCCTAAGGTTGGGGGTTCGAGTCCCACTCTCCGCAAGGTTGTCAGTGTCCCCCCCCACAGTGCACCCAACTGGGTTATCAAAGGCGGGCCATGTCTCTCACTGTCTACGGTGTGAGGTTCATGTAAACGAACCATTGCTGACTTTCATCAAGAGTAGCTGCATAGCCGTCAGCGTGTTTCTGCCCGTTGCCAAAGGGTTGTGTCGGGAAAGGCATCCAACAGAAAAACCTACGCCAAATCAAACATGCGACTCATTAATCTGACTTCCATGAAGATGGAGGCAGATGATTTGTTGTGGCGACCCCTGAAGGGAACAGCCGAAAGGAAAAGAAGAAGATTTCGAGATTATTGTAGGATTTTTGTTTGTTTGTTTTTTTTCTGTTTTCGGGATGTAATACAGGACATTTTATTCTCTCGCTCTGGAACCAGGTTCATGACATTAACATGCGACTGTTCCAGAAGCAGGACACACCTTTAATGCTGTGTTTGTGGAATAAGATAAAGGTTTAGTACACCTCGGCCATGTAATAACGAAGATGGGTTTGTAAAGCTGCTGTTCAACTCACTCAGTTCTGTAATAAACATGTTATAATGTTATAAACATGTAGAGCCCAGACAATTCTTTAAAACGCTGTGTATACTGCATGTAAATGCCTTTCCAGAGGCTGTGCTTCCAAGCGAGGTGCCATCATACCTAAAAGACATTTGTTATAAAAATATATTGAGTACACTGTTCCAGCAGCAGGACTTTCTAACACCGTTACTGATTAAAAAATAAAACTAAGAATGAACGGCATAAAGATAGAAGTCTGTGTGTAATAGATACCAGCTATTTGAAGTACATATTTAAGCAGATTAAAGATAACAAATAAAATAGAAAATATGAGTGTGTATTAGAGATGAAAAGTTAAACACATCCTCAGTCCAATGTGCAGGATAACGTACAGGTCTGTTGACATTTTGAGTAATTATAATAACTATAAAATCAGTAAAACTCCAACACGATTCTTCTGATAAGAGAATCAACTGATACACTCGGATTATGTGGTGCCTTTCTTTCTGTTCTGACTTAAATCCAAAAATCTGCATGTTTTTTGACAGATATAAAATACAGCAAACATTTAAAAATAGTAGAAAGCATCTTTGGCAGCCCTTTAAAATGTTCTAATTGAAAACTCCATGACATTTGTTCATGGCCCCTGTTCATA
Source organism: Plotosus lineatus (assembly GCA_024760905.1). Taxonomy (NCBI): domain Eukaryota; kingdom Metazoa; phylum Chordata; class Actinopteri; order Siluriformes; family Plotosidae; genus Plotosus; species Plotosus lineatus. Next base: position 44,155,949 of record CM045738.1, read on the forward strand.
AAAACTTATTGTTCGGAAAAAAATGCTCCTTTCACAACAAGTCCTATAGAAGTTTCTTCAATTTAAATACAGAAATATGAAAATTGACTGTATAAACACAGCATAACCTTCACTGCAGGCTTGAGGATTTCATGGGAAAACATTTTCTTTTAAAAATGCCCACTAGGTGGCGATCAAGTGACGATCTGAACATCACAGCTATGAACAGAACTTTGATCTTATATTTAAATACTGTAAAACATCTGTAATATAAACGCTTCTGTTTACACAACCAGCTTTGCACAAAAACTAGGGACTCAACCACATACCTTTTCAGTCTGAAATACGATTCTGTAAATCTGTACAACATATGACAATAGTGTGCTATTAGACCTGGCCACTGGGGGCAGTGTGATATTTCAGTGTATTTGAACAGAAATTATTTGAACTGAACCTAGTTCAGTTCTTTCGACACAGGAGGACACAATCGAGCATCACTCTGACCAATGAGCCTCGACGGTTACATTTACACAGAACCCCTTTGGTAACCTTGCAGTCATCCTGATTTTTTTTTTTTTTGTTGCTGTTGCTGCCTTGAACATCCTTATCAGGCACCTCACTCAGAAAGTAAGTCCTGCCCCACTCATGGTTTCACCATGGTCGAAGTGAGTCACACAATGTACAATTGTACATGACATTTCTGAAAAATTCCCTACACAAACCTGTCTGAAGTTCAGGACCACAAATGTGCTCTAATTTGATACGAATTTGCCCTTTACCTTCACGTGCTCCAAGCATGTAGGCAGCCATGTTGCAAAGAGGCAACACATCTTGTGTACTTGGGTACTGAAAAATGGCGTATTGTGGAAAATGTGCTTCTGAGAGGGTATAAAAAAAAAGGCAGACGTACAATTATATAAAATTGTACTTCCAGCTGCTGAAGAAGACAAATCAGAATCTAAAGGGAGTGTGTCACCAGTTTGGCAGCACGCTGGGGACTGACTGTTCATTAAGCCCCCAACTCAAGATTCAGTAAAAGTTGGCAAATGGTGAGGTTTTTTCAGGTGGTGCCACTACACCTTGTTCACCATCCATGAGCACTTGTGCCTGTTTTCCAAGTCATTCTGGGTTGAAAAGGCTGATTAAATAACTGACCCTATCAAAAGGGAAACAGCTATATTTTTGGCTTCCTCCAAGTCATATTTGTAAGTTGTAAACTCTGAATTAATAAAAAGTCCAAAATTCAAAATGCTGTCTAGGGCCTGACATTACTGCTTTTTTTTTTTTGCACGGCAACAAGAACACACAGTGACTCGGACTGTTAAATGCTCTCTTTGTAATGGTAGACATGTCACCTTCTGATAACTTTCGTGACTAAAATGCATGCACATGACCTGATGCATTTGAGGATGAATTGTGTGGCTGAAAGGTGACAGAGTGAAAAGTGTTGATCATTACATCGTGATACTTTAAACTTTGTGTCATCGTTGTACTGAGTCCATTTCAAATCATAATCTCACAAGATCCTGATGATGTCGCATCGATTGCGGGGGAGGAAGAGAAGGGATGAGCGAAAGTGGAAGGAGAAATGTCCATCCGCGTTAAAGCTGAAATCTAATTTCACGAGCAGAAACTTTTCTTTCTGAGTGGCCTTTAATAAAGTAAAAATTATGAGGGTAAAATTACTGATCCAATGAAAAGCCAGGGGGGAAAAATCATTAAATTTTGGATATGAATTTGATCCTGTTCAGGAATAACACTAATACTACTACTAATAATAATAATGTTTGAGCTCAGACTTGGTGTGAAAGGAGTTTAACACAAACACAAACCACCCAGAAGCTTCAGACGGGTTCATCTGAAGAACTTTATGAAGTAGACTCAGGACTCCCAGAACCGCCACCCTTGGCTTTGATCTGTAACCAGGTATCTCCCAGAGCCTGAGCGAAATGATCATCCACCGAGCCAGTGATAGACACCGAGTTAGATGCAACCTCTGGCTCTCTGTAGATGTTCCCCAGACTGCGGCGGAAATGTTCCTCAATCACAGGATCACACACTGCGTTGGCTAACGAAACACAGAAAGATACCGATGGTTCAGATGGTGTTTAACGTACCAATGGTTCATTTTATCACACACACACACACACACACACACACACACACACACACTCACACACACCTGACTTTTTGCATTTTAAATACTTTCCATGTCATCCCTTTTTTGATTTTGTCCCTCTTTGCAAAATGCACTAACTTTTTTTATATAAAACAAACATTTTTATTAAAATGTAATATTTTTCTTCTTTTCCACTTTTTATTTATTAAATAAACTGTTTGAGTAAATATTTTTATTTTCTTTTAAATCAGTGATTACCATTAGTTTTGCTCTTGATGTTACTGATGGCTGAGGAGAAGCCGTTTGGAGACATGTGACAGTTCGAAAGACTGCAGGTCCGGTTACTCGCCGGAGCGCAGGTGATCACAGATGGACGATTCTGAGGAAAATTAGACACAAACTCTGCACAATGACTTCACTCACCACTTACACTAATAATATTCTGTAAGAGCAGCTCAAAAAGTCATACATTTACATTCATATCTGACCTGCTGACGCTCCGTAGAACCGAGTGACGGTAAAAACGAGGACCTGGCTGTGTCTGTGCTGTTTTTGGTCAGAGCCAGCGGCTGCTCCATGGCGTAGAAGTGGAACGGGGTGTAGAGCCGGCCAGTGTGGAGCCCACTGATGGAGGAGGAAGTGTGCTCAAACGGGTTGTGGCAGTGAGTCCAAGGTTCGGGCCTGGCGTCTCCATCTCCCGGAGTTCCCCTGCAGACCAATATAATAAGAAATGACATCAGGAACAGCCCAAATTATTTCAATTACAATCCAAAAGTAGTTTCTGTATATTTTGTGAGATAAAAATCAAATAAATAGCCTGTTCAAAAAACAAAAAAAAAGCCAAGAGGTGAACGAACACTCAGTATCACTCGCCAGCTACATTACAGCTGCTTATACACGTGGAATAGCTGGTTCACGTGACTTCATACAAATATGAAAAACATTCAATCATCGATTCTCCCCTTTACTCACCGATTCCTGACATGCAACGTTCGCACCACCCAATCCTTGACCTCCAGTTTACAATAACCAGTCACTGATCCCATTATTCCCAAGCAATCGATCCCAGGCAGTTGTGGCCTGGGGGTAGATTACTGATCCTAGGATTGGGGGTTCAAGCCCCACTGCCACTTTTTTCACTACTGTGCCCCCAGTGCGGTTAACTGGACTATTAAAGACCAGTCATGTCTCTCACTGTCTATGGGGAAGTTCATGTAAAAGAAGCATTGCTGACTTTTGCCAAGAGTAGCAGGGTGTACTCTGCCCTCACCTGAGTCGAAAGCAGGATCTTCTGGCGAAGCTGGTCCAGCCAAGAGGAAAGCCATTACGATGGAAACGAAGCAGGATATTTTTAAAAGGTCGAAGAAAGGCTGTATTTTATTATATTATATATTTATTTTAGTTTAATTGAAATGTCTATTTTAATTGTCTGTACTGTTTTCTCATGAATATGAAGTATAATACACGCACAGTGGTACCTCACTTTACGTAAAAGTCTCACCAAATGAAAAATGCAGGTTACGAAACGCATTTTCCTAAAATTTTTGTCCACGAAACAATTTCACGTTACAAAAGCACCATCTTAAAAATTCAAACACCATTCAAACATTTAAACAATGCACGAGCTGCTCTCCCATCAATGGCGTTCATACATCCCGCCCCGCTGGTCTCCCATTGGGATCACCTTCACTGGAGCGCCATCTTGGACAGGGACCCCATTGGCTAGGAGGGATGATGCAGCTACATCCCCCTGCCTATTATGGAGCGGAATCTACCATGATGCTTTTCGTGTAAAGGACAAAATTACTGTTGTTTTATGCTTTATTTCTTGACTCAGGCTTTTAACCGTCCATAAACATTTGTAAGATTATAACTGCTAAGAAGACATGGTCAACACACACACACACACACTAACGCATGTGTGATTTCCGGTGCAAATGAGAAGAAGAAATTGGAACCACGATCACTAGTACGCGACTATCGAAATCCACGAAGTAGGATCACCCCCGACTGACTTATATGTACATGTCTATGTGTATATAATATCAATAAATACATATCCAGTGCTATAAATGCTTATAATAACAATTAAATATTCAAAAAATAACATAAGATGTAAATAAAATATAAGCATACAATGTATCCAATTTTGATGGGAGATTTTGGGTTGTTTTTAGTTGCTTTCCGGGTTTTTTTTTTTTTTTTTTTTTTTTTTTGGGGGGGGGCATAATTGGCTGGTTAGTGCCCCCCCCCCCCACCTCATGGAATACATGTGTGTGAATGAGAAGGACCCAGGAGGAACGGTGATGTTACAGGGAGCAGAGATAACGAAGGTGGAGGATTTTAAGTACTTGGGCTCAACAATCCAGAGCAATGGAGAGTGTGGAAAAGAGGTGAAGAAGCGTGTGCAGGCAGGCTGGAATGGTTGGAGAAAAGTATCCAGTGTGATGTGCGATAGGAGAGTGTCAGCAAGAATGAAGGGAAAAGTGTACAAGATGGTGGTGAGGCCAGCGATGTTGTATGGCTTAGAAACAGTGGCGCTGAGGAAAAGGCAGGAGGCAGAGCTGGAGGTAGCGGAGATTAAAATGTTGAGGTTCTCCCTGGGAGTAACGAGGATGGATAGGATCAGAAATGAGTACATCAGAGGGACAGGACAGCCCACGTAAGATGTTTTGGAGACAAAGTCAGAGAGGCTAGATTGAGATGGTTTGGACATGTACAGAGGAGGGATAGTGAGTATATTGGCAGTAGGATGCTGAGGTTGGAACTACCAGGCAGAAGGCCTCGAGGAAGACCGAAGAAGAGATTTATGGATGTGGTGAAGGAAGACATGAAGGTCGTTGGAGTCAGAAAAGAAGATGCGGAGGACAGGGTGAGGTGGAGGCGGATGATTTGCTGTGGCGACCCCTGAAGGGAGCAGCCGAAAGTAAAAGAAGAAGATATAGTTATACAAGGATCCCTCGCTACCTTGCGCTTAAATGCATCGTGTTTTTTTTTTTTTTTTTTAAATATTCATTGAATTAAAAAACCCAAAACCTCCCATCAAAACTACTTACATTTTAATGTGAGGAGCGCATCTGAGTGCGTGCATGCGTGTCTGTATGTATGGGTATTTATATTTTATTTACATCTTATCCATTATTTTTTTTACGTTTGATTGTTATTATAAGCAATTATAGCATTGACTATGTATCTACTGATATCATATACACATACATGTACGTATATGTCAGTCAGGGGGTGTTGGTCCCACTGCGGAATTCGGTGGTCGCTGGGTGATTTCGGTCCCAATTAACCGCGGATAGTGAGAGATCCTCGTACATAATATTATACAAGTATATTTGGTGTAGCCTAGAGACAAGCTAATTGGATTTAAGTCGTTTTCGACTTACATCGTCTCTCCTGGAACCAATTAACGACGTAAGTCAAGGTATACGTGTAATTGTAAGTCGCTCTGTATAAATCTGCTGCAAGTGTAAATGTAAGTAAGGAGGCCTGTTTTATGGTCAATCCGGACATTACACGTACAGGTGAGAGGACAGAAGGCAGTTCATCTTGGTCATTTGTTCATTTTCATACTCCTGACTGCTCCCCACTTCTACATCTTCAAACTTCCGTTTAATTGGGCTGATTGGTGTCCCTGTCCTGCTGTTTCCTGTGGAGGAGGACAAGGTGTGCATCCTGGAGTCTCCAGAATCATCTGATACACAGAGAGGAGAGAAATAATTAAAAACACGAAGATCACTGAAGATCTCATATCATCTGAAATCCCCCTTTTAATAAGGCTTATTAAACCTGACAGCTGAGACACTGCAAGTTAAACACTGTATACGTGTAGAAGAAAATTACATTTTAAATCACAATTAAACAAAAATCAATATTCGGGAGTACCCTTAAAGTGATAATACAAACGAACACAATTTATATAACACAAATAGATAACATATGGACTGGAAGGTGAAACAACCCGTTTTAGTCCCAGTTTTATATTACTCTTCATTTAAACGACACGTTTTATTCGCACTTCTAAGCGCTGTGTACGTAGTATGTAGCTAGTTAGCTTATTAACTAAACTTTGGCTAACTTTTTTATATGCTAACTACCAAGACAACAAACGTTACAACCACTCACCATCATAAGAATCATAATGAAGTCTTCCGATGTTATTGTTCATTTTATCCATAAATTGGTGGCTCAAAAGTTCCATTCTCGTAAGAAGCATTTAGCTTAAAAGCCAGCCAAGCTAGCTAGCTAGCCCAATCGCAGCTAGCTAGCTTAGCCCTAACGAGAAAAAAGTACTCGACCTCAATCGACTTTGAACAGTTTTCTTTTGTTAAAGCCAGGGACCGTAATTTAGGTGTTAATTCCACGACTGCTCAAATATGGACGCTAAATAATATAACAAGCAAAGATTTAATCGTTAAAACTGCAGCGCCGAAGCCACAGACTCCTTCTGTCAGAGAACTAGCATACAGGCTAATTTACCTCAGAAGCTAACAAGCTAGAGGCTCCGTTTAAAGTGGTGGTAGCTATAATAGCTAACTACTCCAAAACGTCACACAAAACTTAACTTAAATTCGACGAAAGGACAGGTTTGATGTTAAAAACTAAACAAGAAAACCAAATTCATACAATTATTGTCTGGTTATTCTACAATTTATATAGTTATTTCTTTAACAAAACGGGCTTGACTAGCTAGCAAAAGATCTTAGCAGAGTTAGCTTTGTGTTTCTATTGTGTTGTGGGTTTGGCCTGAAGTGTGACGTTCACGTTCAAAAAAAACAATAATAAAATGCGTTGATTAATAAAATTCAACATATGTAACCCAATTTTAAAATGAATTTAATGTAGAATAGATTATGTAAACTATGCTGGTCATTTAGTTTGGGTTGTAGAAGTGAATGTTATCCTGTAGGCCTGAATATGATCTGAAGAATGTTTACATTGTACTAGATCTTATTTTTAATATCAATAATTTGAACTTAGAAATGAATAATTTAATATAAGTAAATATTTTCAGATTATTTCTACAGATTTATTATTTAAATTTTGTTTAATGCTGTGTTTTTTAATAAAAAAATATTTGTAATTTTTTATCATTTTGTTAAAATGGAGAACAAAACAGTTTAACATCTAGAAATATATTTATTTATAAAAAATTTTATTAAAAGTAGAAAATAAATTAATTTGTGACACACACTAGTGTTGACACAAGCATCCTGTTTATTAATTATAATAGTAAACACACACACACACACACACACACACACATATTAGCATTTGCTCCATGCCCCTTTGTGTTCTTTCAGCCTCAAAATCAGCGTATCTCTGTCTCCTCCATTTTATTCCACACACACGCAACTGGAAACCCCCTGGTTAACTGTATTTATTTAACCCCCCCATCACCCACCCTCCACCCTGGTTTCTGCAGCGGACAGCAAACCTAACGGTCGTGAGGCTGTGGAATGGTGGAAGGGATGGAGGGATGGGTGGAGGGAGGGAGTACGAGAGGGAGGGAGCTCAGCATCTCGTCTTCTGCAGGCTTTAGAAGCATATGATTGGTGGATAAGGTTGAGCGACGTCAGCATCTCGTGCATCGAGAACCGAGAGGAAGCACAGAGATTTGAGAAGGAAACCCGTTCGATTCTGATAGAGTGATAATCTGTAAGGATCACACATACTCTGCAGTCCTTATCAGAGCAGCGCAGGTTCCTCCATCCCGGGTCAGGATTTTAGATTTCATCCTCAGCCATGAACTACCTGCGCCGCCGTCTATCTGACAGCACCTTCATCTCCAACCTGCCCAACGGTTACCTCTCAGACCTGCAGAAACCCGATCCTTCTCAACCTCCTCCACCTGGGTCGGCGTCCGAATCGGTTCCTCAGGTCTCTCCGACCCAGAACCCGATTCCGGAGAGGAAACCCCAGCCTGCTGCCCAGCCCTCAGGTGCAGGATTCTTCAGCTCCATTACCAATGTCGTAAAGCAAACGGCAGCCTCGGCAGGGCTGGTCGAGCCGACAGCCGTCTCCGTTGCCAAGAAGTTCAAAATCCTACTGGTCATCGACGAGCCACAGCAGGAATGGTAAGAGTGGTGATGCTGTTTAATCTTTGAAAAACATAAACAGGTGCACATAGAACAGTGTGTATGAGATTTTGAGGTGGAACCAGATGGAACGTGATATGAATATGTTGAAATGAGGTCATGCGTAACTGAACCAGTGCATGCTTTTGGTTTTCCTCTCACACATTTGATGCAGTGAGCACGAATCCTCCATCTCCTCCATCACACGTGATGCCATCTTCAATCCTCTTCATTATAATGTTTATGATGTGAGTGTCTGATTTCATGATTATAAACATTTTCCTTAAACTGCTGCCCAAAAATTAGATGATGGGGTACTGTATTTATTAATATACATTTATAAAATGATATCATTAACACATTTCCCAATTATGGGTAAAATATGTGATGTAAGTGCTTCAAAATGCAATTCATATACAGTAACTTATTCATACATATATTGCTATTAAAAGCATTACAAGGAAATACAGCTTTAAGATTGCTTTTTATAGATTGATTTTATTTATCTCATTAATGAATATTTTAAAAATTGGATTTTTTAATGCTTTCACCCCTGTATAAGCATTATTCATATTGCTGTGAGGTTCTGTAATTTTATAACGTTTATAGCACCGCCATTTGTGTTCTGCATTCAACAATCAACAAGTCGATGAAGCATGAAAAGCATCAGATTGTTCAGATGTGTGTTTCTCGCCATAAGATCCATAATTTTATTTAGCTGTGTTGTCATGTTCTTGTACAGAAATACGGAAAATTATTTATAACAACATTTTACGAAGTGCTTCACAACAAATGCCCTTGGAACAGTGATAAGAACCACGATGTAGATTCACTGATAAACACACTTCATGTATCAAGAGATCTGAAAAAGTGAGATTTCACACACACACACACACACACACACACACACACAGATATATACACACAGATATATATATATATATATATATATATATATATATATATATATATATATAGTGGTACCATGTGTAACAAATTTAAACTGTTTCGCTTGTAAGCCGAAAATTTCGTTAGGTGAAACGATTATTCCCATAACTAATAACAGAAAACCAATTAATCCATTCCAACCTCCCAAACTCATATAATCTGCCACAAACACGTGTATTTGACCTAATACGTACCTGTATATTAAAGATAAACATGTAAAAACAATAAATATTTCATAATAATAATACATCTACGTACATTAACATTAGTAATAATTAATAATAAATAATAATAAAACAAGAATAAACAATAAATCAACTAACCCTTCCGATCATTGACTGCAGCGAAGATGTCATGTGGGCAGGCAGGAGGTGGGGCATAACGTAGGAGGAGAATTTTGTGCATGTGCACGCTACAAAGGCCAGTGAGGAAAGGCTCGTGGTGAGCTCCCACAAGCTTAGTGCTTCTCAAGTACTGGGGAGCGCTCCCCTTTGGGGGCGCAGTGTGATGCCAGGGGGGTGCATATGACCCTGGAAAACATGCTTTTTTGCCATACTGTACTAGAATTAAGTGTAATTGCGCAGCCACTACAGTAGTTGGCAGTGGTGCTCTCATTGTCGCACTGTGATGTAGGGAAAAAGCACCGAGCAAACGATATGAAGTGCAGTAAACACTATTTATAGTCACGCGTGAGGCGCTGGGGGGCATGAAATGTTTTCTTTTTTTCCTAGAGGGGGCATCAGAGAAAATAATTGAGAAGCACTACACAAAGCGTTCTCGAAGCGAGGAGGAATACAAGCGGAAGAATACGAGGCTAATCGGCCCGGAAAAACCATTTCCCCAGCAGAGCTAGTAAATCAAAATTTTGCTCATTGGATGAGGTAGATTTTTGGTGAGATTGAAGCTCGTATTATGGAAAATTTGTTATAAAACACACTCGTAATTCAAGGTACCGCCGGTATTCATCATCTATGGAATAAAAGCAAACAAATATACAGATATGCTCTTTTTTTAAAGCAAGTAAGGGATGACATACAACCACCTGGAGAGATCTGGAATAGTCAGTTTTCCAAATGTGCTTGTCCTTAGACTGTCGGAGGAAACCAGTTTACCCGGAGGAAACCGACACAAGCACAGGGAGAACATGCCAAGTCCAAACAGAAATGCTCACACTGAACCAGGGACTCAATCCCATGTTTGAGTTCCTGTGATACAGACATGCTAACCAGAACACCACCAGGTTTCTAAGTAAAGTCGTGTAAATAGATAAACATTAGCTGTGCAAGTCGTCTGTGTTTGTTCTTTAATATCACAGAAAATTTCTAATCACTGTTTTTATTTATTGGACCATCATGCATTTGAATTGAAATACTGATTCATACATCCATTCATCTTCTCAACCACTTAATCCTAATTAGGGTCACCGGGAGGCTGGCGCCCATCTCAGCCAACTCTGGGCGAGGGAGGGCAGAGGATGCCCCAACTCCAGCACCTTATCACCAGTCTACCACTGCCCTACGAACTGCAATACTCACAAAATTAAGTCGTTCCTGTACTCAATTACATTCGAACAGCTATAAACTATAGTTATCCTCTCAACGGTGGATAAATTAATAAGAGAAAATTGCAGTTAGTCATGTGACTGAGAAAACTATAAATCTTCCATCTTTACCTGTGACTGTTACAGAGCACTGAAACTGGAGACTCCTTTGATATACAGTATACATAAACTTATTTCTCCTTACAACTTCAGTACTTATTTAAAAGTCTGTCCTTCTAGGTTACCATGGAAACAATAACATAATAGGACAAGCGTCCACATAAGCATAGTTATAAGTAACAGTGCATCACTACTGTTGTAGTAAAACTAATCAACATCATCTGACCAATCACAGTCCAGAGTTTAGTAGCACTGTGATGTAATATAAAATATCTTAATATTATAAGATTTTGTAATTTCACATACTCGGGTTGCCGGATGAAATTCCAACGTGTTCCTCCTGGTCGAGGCTCGGGTCAGGTAGCAAACGCTCGCTTTTAGAATCAAGAGGGACGTATCGCTGCTGGAAGCTCGATGTTTCAGACACGTCAGTAGAAGTGTTACTGTGAAGAGTTTCCCCTTTTACACTCCCGAGATCTGAGGAGCACTTCGGTGTGTGTGTGTGTGTGTGTGTGTGTGTGTGTGTGTGTGTGTGTGTGTGTGTTCAGTTCAGCTACCA
>CM045738.1:44172296-44184796 GCA_024760905.1 Plotosus lineatus
GGGTCAGCTTTGAGTGCACATGTGGGAAAGTGCATGGACTTAGGCTGTGTCACATGTAACGGCAATGCTTTAAACCCTCTTCAGAGTTTAGTGGTACCTTGAATTCTGAATTTAATCCGTCCGAGGGCGAGCTCGTAAGTCGAAATGTTTGTTAGATGAAACAAAAATTCCCATAAGAAATCACACAAAACCAATTAATCCCTTCCGAGCCTCTCAAACTCATATAAGCTGACACAAACACGTATATTTGACCTAATTTATTAAAGATAAACATTCTTCTTCTTCTTCTTCTTTTCCTTTCGGCTGTTCCCTTCAGGGGTCGCCACAGCAAATGATCTGCCTCCATCTCTCCCTATCCTCCGCATCCTCTACTCTTACTCCAACGACCTTCATGTCCGCCTTCACTGCATCCATAAATCTTCTCTTTGGTCTTCCTCTGGGCCTTTTGCCTGGTAGTTCCAACCTCAGCATCCTACGACCAATATACTCACTATCCCTCCTCTGTACATGTCCAAACCATCTCAATCTAGCCTCTCTGACTTTGTCTCCAAAACATCTAACATGTGCTGTCCCTCTGATGTACTCATTCCTGATCCTATCCATCCTCGTTACTCCCAAAGAGAACCTCAACATTTTCATCTCTGCTACCTCCAACTCTGACTCCTGTCTTTTCCCCAGGGCCACTGTCTCTAAACCATACAACATTGCTGGCCTCATCACCGTCTTGTACACTTTTCCCTTCATTCTTGCCGATACTCTCCTATCACACATCACACGGACACTTTTCTCCATCCATTCCAACCTGCCTGCGCTTCTTCACCTCTTTTCCACACTCTCCATTGCTCTGGATTGTTGAGCCTAAGTACTTAAAATCCTCCACCTTCTTTATCTCTGCCCCCTGTAACCTCAAAGTTCCTCTTGGGTCCTTGTCGTTCTCACACATGTATTCTGTCTTACTAAGACCCAACCTTCAATCCCCTCCTTTCCAGGGCATACCTCCACCTCTCTAGATTTTCCTCCACTTGGTCTCTGCTCTCACTACAGATCACAATGTCATCTGCAAACATCATAGTCCATGGAGATTCTTGTCTAACCTCATCTGTTAGCCTGTCCATCACCATAGCAAACAAGTAGGGGCTGAGAGCTGACCCTTGATGTAGTTCCACCTCCACCTTGAACTCTTCTGTCACACCGACAGCACACCTCACCACTGTCTTACATCTATCATACATGTCCTGCACCACTCTAACATACTTCTCTGTCACTCCAGACTTCCTCATACAATACCACAGTTCTTCTCTCGGCACCCTGTCATATGCTTTCTCCAGATCCACAAAGCCACAATGCAGCTCCTTCTGAGCCTTCTCTGTACTTCTCTATTAACATCCTCAAAGCAAACACTGCATCTGTGGTGCTCTTTCTTGGCATGAAACCAAACTGTTGTTCACAAATGCTGACCTCTGCCCTTAGTCTTGCTTCCACTATTCTTTCCCATAGCTTCATCGTATGGCTCATCATCTTTATCCTCTGTAGTTGCCACAACTCTGTACATCGCCCTTGTTCTTAAAAATGGGCACAAGCACACTTCTCCTCCATTCCTCTGGCATCTGCTCACTTTCTAAGACCTTGTTGAATATTCTTGTCAGAAAATCTACTGCTACCTCCCCTAGACACTTCCATACCTCAACTGGTATGTCATCAGGGCCAACTGCCTTTCCACTCTTCATCCTCTTCAATGCCCTCCTCACTTCTCCCTTACTAATCTTTGCTACTTCCTGCTCCTCAACGCTCACCCCTTCTACTCTTTTTTCTCTCTCATTTTCCTCATTCATCAGCTCTTCAAAGTACTCTTTCCATCTTCCCAGCACACTTCTGTCATCAGTCAATACATTTCCCTCTCTGTCCTTTATCACTCTAACTTGCTGCACGTCTTTCCCATCTCTATTTCTCTGCTGTGCGAACCTGTATAGATCATTTTCTCCCTCCTTACTGTTCAACCTATCATACAAGTCATCATCGCCCTCTGTTTGGCCTTTGACACTGCTACCTTAAGCCTTACGCTGTGTCTCCCTGTACTCCTGTTTACTCTCTTCGGTCCTCTCAATGTCCCACTTCTTCTTGGCTAACCTCTTCTTTGTACACACTCCTGCACTTCCTCATTCCACCACCAAGTTTCCTTATCTACTTTCCTTCCAGAGGACACACCAAATACTCTCCTACCGGTCTCCCTGATCACATTGGCTGTGGTTGTCCAGTCCTCTGGAAGCACTTCCTGACTACCCAAAGCCTGTTTCAACTCCTCCTTGAAGACAACACGACCTCTTCCTTTTCAGCTTCCACCACTTTGTCTTCTGCTCTACCTTTGCCTTTTTCACCTTTCTCACCATCAGTGTCATCCTGCACACCACCATTTTATGCTGTTTGGCAACACTCTCACCCACTACTACTTTGCAGTCACTGACTTCCTTCAAATTACCTCGCCTACACAAGATGTAGTCTACCTGTGTGCTCTTACCTCCGCTTTCATAAGTCACCCTATGCTTCTGTTTCTTCTGGAAGAAAGTATTCACCACAGCCATTTCCATCCTTTTTGCAAAATCGATCAACATCTGTCCTTCTGTGTTCCTGTCCTGGATACCAAACCTGCCCATCACTTCCTCGTCCCCTCTGTTGCCTGCACCAACATGTCCATTGAAGTCTGCTCCAATGACCACTCTTTCACCTCTGGGGGTACTCTGCATCACTTCATCTAACTCACTCCAGAATCTCTCCTTCTCTTCTAGCTTACATCCTGCCTGTGGGGCATAAGCACTAACAACATTGACTATCACGCCTTCAATTTCTAACTTGAGACTCATCACTCTGTCTGACACTCTTTTCACTTCTAGAACATTCCTGACAAACCCCCTCCTTCAAGATGACTCCTACTCCATTTCTCTTCCCATCCACACCATTATAAAACAGTTTAAACCCTGCTCCTAAGCTTTTAGCCTTTCTACCTTTCCACCTTGTCTCCTGAACACACAGTATGTCCACCTTCCTCCTCTGCATCATGTCAGCCAGCTCCCTATCTTTTCCTTGCATAGTTCCAACATTCAAAGTCCCTACTCTCAGTCCGAGGCTCACGCATTTCCTCTTCTCTCTCTGCCTACGGACACGCCTCCCGCCTCTCCTTCTTCGACCAACAGTAGTCCAATTTCCATCAGCACCCTGTTGGTTGACAGCACTGATGGCGGTCGTTGTTAACCCGGGCCTCGACCGATCCGGTATGAATTTTGTTTTGATCATTTGCATTTTTAAATGTGGCAGAAGTTTTACGCCGGATGCCCTTCCTGTCGCAACCCTCTGCATTTATCCGGGCTTGGGACCGGCATAAGGGGGAGAGACACTGGTTAGTGCCCCCCCCGCCTCATGGCTGCATTTTATTAAAGATAAACATGTAAAACAATAAATATTTCATAATAAAAATACATGTACATTAACATTAATAATAATTAATCATAAATAATCAAAAAACTAGAATAAACAATAAGTCAGCTAACCCTTCCGATCATCAACTGCGGCAAAGATGTCACGTGGGCAGGCAGGAGATGGTGGGGAGGAGAATTTTGTGCATCTGCACGCTATGAATGCCAGCGAGGAAAGGCTCATAGTGAGCTCACACAAGGCCAGTGCTTCTTAAATAGTGGGTGTGATGCCTATGTGTATGACCCTGGGGAACATGCTTTTTTGCCATACTGTACAAGAATTAAGTGTAATTGCGCCTCCACTACAGTAGTTGGCGGTGGCACTCTCATTGTCACGCTATGGTGTAGGGGAAAAGCACTGAGCAATTGACATGAAGTGCAGTAAACACTATTTAGTCGCACGCATGGGCGTTACAGCAAATAATTGAGAAGCACTGTCACAAGGTGTTCTCGGAGCACGGAGGAATACACGCGGAAGAATACGAGGCTCGTAAGTCAATATTTTGCTTGTTGGATGGGACAGCTTTTTGGTGGGATCGAAGCTCATATCATGGAAAATATCTATCTATCTATCTATCTATTTATAATTCACTCTCACTCACTCTTTTGCTGAACCACTTTGCAATGACAATTGCAAATGCTTTGAGCTTTTCTTCAGGCATTGCACATTTCTCTGGATAAGAGTATCTGCTTGATGCTGTAAATGTAAATACAAATACAACACTGAAAGTAAATAACACTTTATTAAAGTGTTTTTTTGTAGAAACACAAGAAAAAAAAACTAAAATGAGATTTTTTCCATATTTTTTCCATTTCAAAGTGAGATAATGATTACACCGCCTGCTCCAAGTGACAAACTGTGAGTGTTGGGAATTTTTATTCAAGTGTCTTCCACTAGGAATTTTGTTTATCTGTCCCACGATAACGGGCCAATCAGGTCAGGGCTTTCTCATGTAGTATATTAATAATTTATAACTTGTCCATGAGAGTAAATAATGAGTTTGAGATACATCCCTAACAGATCACCAGACCATTGCTGGGTCATCTATATACACAATCATCACATACCTAGGGGCAATTTAGAACATCAAATTAGTCCGATGTACATGTGTTTGAACTGTGAGAGGAAACTGGAGTACTGAGGAAACCTATTCAAGCACAAGGAGAACATACAAACTCCACATAGAAACGCCCTCGCTGAACTTGGGACTCGAACCAAGGACCTTCTTGCTGCGAATATGCAACATCTTTTATATCACAGGCGATCTCAGACCTTGGGTTTGTAATGCAGCATCTGTGTATTTAGAGTCTGTTTATAATGGCAGGTTCTTGCTTAACTGCTAATCAGAGCATGTAGGAGACCTAAAATTACAGGGTGTGTACAAAACAGATGCACTCACCAACCACGTCTTAAAAAAAAAAAAAAAACAGTTAACCACTGAGTAGAGACAGAAAACCATTAGAAATCTAACACAGTGACATATTATGATGCTTCTACCGCTTTCGGATAAAATCATAGTATCTGTGCTTATCAGTTTAATATCTGATCCATCCCTAACTCCAGGGATGACATCAAATCGATTTCTGGCTCAGCGAGATGAAAGAAGAGCTTGCTCAACCACTCCACGCTTCGACCTGGTTTTGTAGTACAGTTGGCCCCTGTTTTTCGTGATAGTCCGGTTCCGGCCCTTCCCTCAGATCATGAAAATCCGCGAGTCATTGACATGGTTTTAAAAAAACTGTAACCCATGTAAATACATGGTTACTAATTTTATTGGAAACAAACCCTAATTTCCAACGCTCCCTGAAAGCACTATAGTTTCCTAGTCCCCTTGAACGCATCATAGGCACGTGCTGCGTGCGCCTGGCTGAGCGTGCAGCAGAGCGTGAGGAGCAGGACGCATACAGAGCCTTCGAAAAGCGACACGAAGCCTTGTATGTGTTTTGTTCTCTCTGAATCGAACCGGGTGGAGAGTGTTTGTTTTCTTGGAAACTCCGACTGGATTTTTAGTGGATCTGGATCTGATCTTGAAGCTGGTTTCGGACACGGATGGCGAGCCAAATCCAGTGAGAACTCTTGGTGGATCCAGAAGCAGTGTGGCCAACTGTTCTCTGGATGCGAGAGTAGATCTACAGACCCAACCACTTCAAATCACAGGATCCCAGATAAGAACAAATAAAAACACCTTTATCCCAAACGGATCACAATCCTGGAAAAGACTCCCGAATTCACACAAATCGAACCTTAGAGACTTAAGCTTATTTTATTTTATTTTTGTTTTGTAAAGAGTGTTCTACAGCATTGTTTGCACTGTTTCTTGTGATATTGTTAATTGTAATAAATCTGCCGACTGTTCAACTTTAAATCTCCACAATTCATTTTACTCCTCTAGAACCTAGTATAAAATCTAGCACAGCTATATCAAGCTGGTGTTACAAAACCTATGCATGATACTGTATTACATGCGCTAAAATATACTTCTTAAACACATGCTATAGACAGTCTTACTCATTAATACAGTAATAATGCAGTAAAATATAGTAATAATTAAATGAAAACTCAGCTGACCCTGAGCGAGGGCAGAGTACACTCTGGATGGCTCGCCAGGCCATTGCAGGGCACAAACATACTGACGACTTTGCAGCCTACTCTTGTCGAAAGTCAGCAATGGTTCTTTTACATGAAGCTCTCACCATAGACAGTGAGCGACATGGCCGGCCTTTGATAACCCGGTTACCTGCACTGGGGGTACTGCGTTATAATCTGTATAAATTAGCTATAAAATTAGTTAATGAATAAAAGGTTTTAAGTGATTTCTATATACAAAATATGTTGGCGGCACAGTAGTGGTTAGCACGTCTGCCTCACAGCAAGAAGGCCTGGGTTTGATTCCCAGCCTGGGCGTTTCTGTGCGGAGTTTGCATTTTCTCCACATGCTCGTGTGGGTTTCCTCCGGGTACTCTGGTTTCCTCCCAGGGTCCAAAAACATGCACAGTATTTTTTAGAATTGTCCATTCTAAATTGCCCGAAGGTTCGCATCGTGCAGAAGGCAATGGCAAACCACTGCACTAATCCTGCCAAGAAAACCTCCATGAAGATGATAATCAAGGCGTTATCCTTCATGGCAGGTCGTCAAGAGACGTCCTACGACTCGAAAGGTACCAGACCAGACCAGACTAATGTGCTAGCACATCCGCCTCACAGCAAGAAGGTCCTGGGTTCGATTCCCAGCTCGGACATTTCTCGGTGGAGTTTATATGTTCTCCCCGTGCTTGTAACATAACATAACATAACATGAGTGGTGAGAACAGGCCATTCAGCCCAACTAAGCTCACCATTGTCCTATTCTAAAATGACTCTAACCTTAAAGACGCACCATGACTAGATGGTATCCAGCACTAGATCAAGTCTGCTTTTGAAGACTTGTAAGGTTTCTGCTTCGACAACGTGGTTAGGCAATCTATTCCACACTGAAATTACCCCCTGCGAGAAAAAATATTTCCTAATATTTGTGCTAAATTTACCCTTGAATAATATTTAAAGATACCCTTGTATGGGTTTACTCTTGGCAGTCCGGTTTCCTCTCACAGTCCAAAAACATGCACAGTAGTTTAATTGGCTGTTCCAAATCACCACTAAGTGTGATTATGTATATGAATGTTTCTCTGAGCATTGCCCCTGCGATGGCCCGACAAGCTGTCCAGGGTGTACTGAGATGTGTGCCGGCCTCCCTGCGGCCAGGATTAAGAGAGGTAAGTCCATTGGGTTTTTACACCAAAGCCTAGTGGCTTAGCCTCGTGACTCATCAGGCCGGTACTTATCCCCGGTTTCCATAGTGTGAAGTGACCAGGAGTTCAACTCCCCCTGGATGGGACGCTAGTCCATCGCAGGTTACCTTCCCAGTATATTTTACTGGTACCCATTTATACTGATGATGATGAATGAACACATGCTGTACCGTGTACGCTCCATCCATCAGCAGCAGTATTATAGATCTTCTCTTTATCCTCAGAGCAGTGCTGGAACAGAAATAACTTCCACCATCAGCAGGCTTGGATTTTATTTAAAGGGGGAAAACCTGCTAAATATTTTATACTTTCCAAAACTAAATCCAGCACAAAGAGTCTGCCTTCTTGTTTACTGATATCATAAAAAGCTGCCGTCTGTCTTTACTCAGTAAGTTCCCTGTAATTGAGTGAACGTGCACAATCACCACATCCGTCTCATGCGAATGTAAAGTCATTGAACGTGTGTCTCTGGTGTAGATTTATATTTTGTCTCATTTCTCATGATCTTGCCGTGAGTCACAGTCAGCTCCATCGACTCTGTTATCTCCGTCTCCGAGGTTTCAGTGAGGAAGCTTCACTATGAATAATTCACAGAATGACAGATGTACAGTGTAACAAACAAACATCTCTCCTTGAGACATGGCGCTCTTTTTTTATTCCAAGATTTTTTGTCAAGTCAGATTATTTTCTATGCAGCTGGATCATTTCACTGAATTAAGAGGTTTATTGTCAAATTCAAGTTGTCCCCAGTGTGGCTAACTGGGTTATCAAAGGCGGGCCATGTCTGTCACTGTCTATGGTAGGGGTTCTTAACTTTGTTGGCGGTACTGAACCCCACCAGTTTCATATTCTTATTCACCGAACCCTTCTTTAGTGAAAAATAAAATATGATTTTTTTTTTTTTTTTTTTAAATTCAAGACATCGGTATATGTTTTTATTGAGGCACCAAAATGAACCGTGCATTAACACCACTGTGTTCAAAGAACAAAACCAATACAATGCATGACCGCTCCCATCACAACAACATACATTTTTCTGTGAGGTGCGCATCTGAGTGTGTGTATTTTGTTTTATTTACATCTTATGCATTATTTTTGAATGTTTAATCGTTATTATAAGCATTTATAGTATTGAATATGTATTTATTGATATTATATACACATATACATGTACGTATACGTCAGTCAGCACAGGGTTGATTCGACTTTGCAAATCATGCAGATAGGACGCTGACTAATATCACGCTCCGTTATATATGTGAATCCATGTTGTACATATTCGTCCGACCACTTTCTTTTTTACTCAACATAGTATGGATTAAAACATTAAGAAAGAAATCACATGGCGTACCATCACAACAGTCACAATTCGACTACTGAGCGCACCAAATTTCCTGCAGCACAGATTGGCCAAGCAATGTAGCGTGATCACCTGCAGCCAGTGATGGCCAAGTGGGGCGTGTCATCATGAATATGAGTCAGGTGTGTGTCTTGACCTCCGCCGAACCCCTGAGAGTTCGATCGAACCCAGGTTAGGAACCACTGGTCTATGGTGAGAGGCGTGTAAAAGAACCATTGCTGACTTTCGTAAAGAGTCGCTGCAAAGCCGTCAGCGTGTTTCTGTCCCTTGCTAAAGGGTTGTGACAGGAAGGGCATCCGACGTAAAAACCTCTGCCAAATCAAACGTGCGAATCAGATGATTCGCTGTGGCGACTCCCGAGTAAAAGGAAAAAGCCGAAAGGAAGACAGACATTGTCAAATTCAGGTTTTGTTTGTGTGTTTGTGTGTGTGTGTGTTCATCATCCGTTCATTTTCTGTAACCACTTAATCCTAATTAGGGTCACAGGGAGGCTGGCGCCCATCCCAGCCGACTCCAGGTGAGAGCAGAGTACACCCTGGACGGTTCACCAGGCTGACAGCTTTGCAGCCTACTCTTCTCGAAAGTCAGCGATGGTTCTTTTACATGATCCTCCCACTACAGACAGTGAGAGACATGGAAGGCCTTTGATAACCCAGTGAGCTGCACTGGAGGGACAGTGACAACCCGTGGAGAGTGGGACTTGAACCCCCAACCTTACGATCAGTGATCCAGCAACTTTACCACCAGGCCACCACTGCCCCGTGTTTGTTTGTTTTTTTTTGTTTTGTTTTTTCATTTCGCCTGATTTAAAGCCTGAATCCTGCTGAGTCCATAATGGACAGAGTTTGTTGGTAATATAGAAGAACCCTGTGTCTCAATCACATATTAAAAAGCCAAAGCTATCATAATTAATGAAAATTGCAAAAATTGTTAATACTGTTTAATCTGTCGATTACCGTGAACCCTCGTTTATCGCGGGAGTTCGGTTCCAGGACTGGGCGTGATAAGTGAATTTTCGTGAAGTATAGACACCACATTGATTTAGCATGTATTTTGACCTTTTAAAACCCTATCTATCATATTATTCATCTGATAATCATATCATAAGATATCACATTGTTCCACACTACTTAACAGTAACAATTAAAATTAAATAAAATAATAAAGATGGGTACTGAACTTACCACGAAAGAAGCCGCAGCCAAACTTGAATGATGATGGTGATAAATTTAATGTGCCGAGATGGGACAAGGAGAGATGCTGGGCATCAGTCAAAGTGCCAATCACAGCTTCGAATAGAAAGCGAGATGCTGCGATTGGTCATCTTCTTCCCACGGACCGATAGCAGCCCGTGTACAATGCGCTCTGTCACCAAGATGTGGAACTTTGTGTTATGCAAGATGCTATCCATTTGTTTCCGATTATTATTCTTTGTCATGTATGTTTTTATGTTTTTTTTTTATTTTTGGTATTTTATTTTATACTTCTTTTGTTATTTATATACTAGGTAAAACAGTGGTAACTTGAATTACGAATTTAATCCGTTGCGAGGGCGAGCTTGTAAGCTGAAAAGTTCGTTAGATGAAATTATGATTCCCATAAGAAATAACAGAAAACCAATTAATCCATTCTAACCGCCTTCCAAACTCATATAACCTGAACACAAACACGTATATTTTACCTAATACTGTATATTAAAGCTAAACGTGTCAAACCAATAAATATTTAATAATAATAATAATAATCAATGAAAATTAACAAGAGAGCAGTGGTGGGCTGGTGGTATAGGGTGTTGGATTGCTGATCCTAAGGTTGGGGGTTCAAGTCCCACTCTCCACAAGGTTGTCACTGTCCCCCACCCCCCCCACCCCACCCCCCAGTGCAGCTAACTAGGTTATCAAAGGCCGGCCATGTCTCTCACTGTCTATGGTGAGAGGTTCATGTAAAAGAACCATCGCTGACTTTCAACAAGAGTAGGTTGCAAAGCTGTCAGTGTGTTTGTACCCTGCAATGGCCTGGCGAGCCATCCAGGGTGTACTCTGCCCTCATCTGGCGTCAGCTGGGATAGGTGCCAGTCTCCCCGCGACCCTAATTAGGATTAAGCGGGTACAGAAAATGAGGAAGCCAAAAGGACAACATCATCCGCAAAAAGCAGAGACGAGATCCGATGGCCACCAAACCAGAACCCCCTCAATGCCTCGGCTGCGCCTAGAAATTCTGTCTATAAAAAGATTATGAACAGAAACGGTAACAAAGGACAGCCTTGGTGGACTCCAAACCCCAGCGGAAACGAATTCGACCTGTTGTTACCAAACTCTGACTCCGTTGATACAGCAATCGAATGGCCCGTAGCAACAAGTCCGGAACGCCGTACTCCCAGAGCACGCCCCACAAGATAGCTCGAAGGACACGGTCGAAAGCCTTCTGCAAATCCACAAAACACATCTAGACAGATTGGGTAAACTCCCATCACCCCCTCCAAGATCCTGTCGAGCGTATAGAGTTGGTCAAATCTCAACCTGTTAAAACAACCGCATTTTAATTATAAAAACCTTAAAAATGTTTTTATTGATTTGTTTTGTTCCTGTTTAGTTAAAGCACATTTTAAAGTCAGGCTAGCTGCCAAATTAGCTAATGCGCATTTCGCAGATGATCGTGACTGTCCCTTCGCAGCATCATTCTGAATGTCGAATAAATGCAGTGAGATGAAGCAAGAACAGATCCAGCAGTGTGACAGAGGAGTAGCTCAGACTCGAGAAAAAAAAAAAATCAACCCTAACCGAATCACTTCACCTGCGTTTGCATTACGGGAATAGATTTTCCATTTACAGGTGATGTTGTCAGGATTGATTTCAGACTTATTTGTTTTCTCGCCATTTTAGAGTTAATTTACTGAATACATCTATCCATCCATCTCTCTGTCCATTATCTGTAGCGTTTATCCTTCAGAGTCGTGAGGAATCTGTAGAGAATCCATCTGAGTTCCGGTGAGAGGAGGCAGAGTTACACCCTGAAAGGGTTACCAGACTATTACAGGACTACCGTAGACACAAGCAGCTGTTCACACTCACATTCACACAGATGTGGGCTTTAGAGTGGATGCATATGTTATTGGACTATGGGAAGAAACCCAAGTGCCTGGCGGGGACCTACACAAGCACGGGGAGATCCTTGGCTAGTCACGTGTTCAGCTTCCTTCACGAGAGATTTTTCATGGTGTGTGTGTGTGTGTGTGTGTGTGTGTACATACACACATGGTATTATTTCCTTTTTGTAAAAAATATAATATGTAATAAAATTGCACATCATATCCACCATGATTAATTTACATTAACATGTAACATTGATGTGATCCACAGGGCCAAAGTTTTCCGAGGGAAAAAGCTACAGGGAGATTATGAGATCCGGGTGGAGCAGGTGAATACCAAATAATGGGATGTTAATGCTTTACTTCTTAAAGTTTATGATTAATAATATTGTATAGAAATAAATGTTAACATTTCTAGGCTGAGTTTCATGACATCAGTGTGGTGTCTCACGCTAACGGTACGTGCCACGTTGCCATGCAAGTCCTCAGGAACGGAACCAAGGTGGTGAGGTGAGTCTCTTCATGCATACATACGTTATTAAAAACTGTTTTTAATGTTGTACAATATAATATAATATAATATAATATAATATAATATAATATAATATAATACAATACAGTGGTACCTTGACTTACGAATTTAATTCGTTCTGAGGGCGAGCTCGTAGGCTGAAAAGTTGATTAGATGAAACAATCATTCCCATAAGAAATAACAGAAAACCAATTAATCCGTTCCAACCCCCTCCCAAACTCATATAACCTGACACAAACACGTATTGACCTAATAAACATAAAC
>CM045738.1:44197296-44219796 GCA_024760905.1 Plotosus lineatus
TAGATTTCTATCTGTAATGTTTGCTTTTATTCTTTGTGTGTGTGTGTGTGTGTGTGTGTGTGTGTGTGTGTGTGTGTGTGTGTGTGTGTGTGTGTGTGTGTGTGTAATGTACTTATGTGAATCCAAAAATATGTCCAAAAAGCTGTGTGCTTATATTTTCAAATATAAATATAAATCTATGGAAATTATATGACATAATATTATAACATATAAAAAGGACCAATCAGGACCAAGTTTAAATGAATTTTTAGAGAAGTAGGATTGTTTTCATTTCACTGTTAAACTGAAATTAAAAAGTATATTGATTATGATGTAAAAAAAAAAAAAAAAAAAAAAAAAAAAAAAAAAAAAGTAAGTTCCTAAAATGTTTAAAACAGTATAAAAAATCCCAGATCAAATATCGGTGCGTTTGTAATGTACGATCTTCCTTTCTGACAGGCAATAAAGGTCACATTGCAATATAAATACTATCTGAGTCACTATTTTCTTTTTATATCATATACACATGAAGCAAAACTAACAACAAGTATCACAGCACACAGTTTTGATTTTTTTTTTTTGATTGATTAATAGTTTGGGTTTTTACACCCGAGCCTAGCGGCTCATCAGGCCGGTGCTTATCCCCGGTTTCCGTAGCGTGAAGCGACCAGGAGTTCAACTCCCTCTGGATGGGACGCTAGTCCATCGCAGGTTACCTTCCCAGTATATTTTTACTGGTCCCCATTTATACTGCTGGGCGAACAGAGGCACACTTGTGGTTGAGACCTTGCCCAGGGGTCTTAGCACAGTGAGGGTCTCAGTGGGATTTGAACTCACAACCTCCCGATCATGAGCCCAACACTCTAACCACTACACCACTGGCTCCTGGTGTATATATATATATACATACAGTGATACCTCAGCTCATGAACATAATTGGTTCCCAGAAAGTGTGTGTAAGGCGAAAAGTTCGTCTTCCGAACATTTATTTCCCATAAGAAACCATTAAAATGAGAATAATCCGTTCCCAGGTCCCCATAAAACATAATTTTCTACTAAATAAGCCTTAAAACTACACAAAAATATACCTTATTTTATGTATAATAAATGTGCTATTGTATTGTAATTAAAGAAATAAACTGTACTGTATAATAAAGTGGTTTTATTTACCTTTGTGATGGTAGTTGATGGCTTGATGGAATGGAGTGGGAGGAGGAGGGAGGGAGGGACTTACTGTTTGGAAGGAGTGTTTGGAAACGCCTACTGTTTGGAAACGCCCTTAGCCACACACGCACCCTTAATAGCTTCCTTGTTCTTAAGGATGGGAGCAATGGTAGACTTAGCGTACTGGTACTGGGACGCTGAGTCACACAAACGCACACCTCGCTCGTGTTTTTCAATGATCTCCGCCTGTGGTGGGGTCTTTTCGGTCCCATAATAGCAAAAGTACACTCAATATGGTCCAAAATGTCTATCAAACACAAACCACGTCCCGCACTCAAAGAAAGGGGGTGACGAACTGTGACACCGTGAGCGCAAGGCCAGCTTCTCGTGGCCGCCACCGAGGCGCTGTTCGACCGCGTGGTTTGATTCGTCCGCCGAAAACTAGTTCATCAGCAGAGACTATATGCTCGCAAATTTAATGTTCTTGAGGCGAAAAGTTCGTGAGCTTAAGCGTTCGTCAGCGGAGGTTTTACTGTATATATATATATATATATATATATATATATATATATACTTTCCGCGGTTAATGGAGACTGAGACCCCGCCGCGACTGCCGATTTCCGCAAAGCAGGATCGACCCCCTCCCGACTGACGTATACGTGCATGTATACAGACGCTCCCCGACTTACATTTTAGTTCGCTTCTGAACAGCCGAACGTAAGGTGAAAAAATACGTAAGTTGTTATTGTACGTTCCAGTGATGTGTGACGTTCATACTGTACTATACATCCATAAGTACCATTACCGTGTCTCATAAAACACCCCTAAATCAATTATTACAAACATGTCTGTCTTCCTTTCAGCTTTTTCCCTTTTACTTGGGAGTCGCCACAGTGAATCATTAGATTTGGCAGAGGTTTTTACGTCGGATGCCCTTCCTGTCACAACCCTTTTTAGCAAGGGACAGAAACACACTGACGACTTTGCAGCTACTCTTTATGAAAGTCAGCAATGGTTCTTTTACATGAACCTCTCACCATAGACAGTGAGAGACATGGCCCGCCTTTGATAACCCAGTTAGCCGCACTGGGGGGGGCAGTGACAACCTTGTGGAGAGTGGGACTCGAACCCCCAACCTTTGGATCAGCGATCCAGTGCCCTATACCACTAGACCACCACTGCCCCAATAATTATAAACATAACATTGTAAAATAATATCAACATTAATTTCAAATAAATTAAATTCAAGCAAAATAATTTCAAATAAATAACTTTTAATCAAATTCTCTTCTTACCACTGATTGTGATTATCACTATCACTAGTAGGCTTACGCTTCTGACCAATCATATTTGCTTAGGGTTACAAATACGCAAAACAGTGTAAACACAAAGATCACAGAGACGACGTCTTAACACAAGGGTAACACGCGGTGAACTGGGAAGAAGCAGGGCACGTTCAGTCTGTCGTTTGTAAACAATGAACGACGTAGCGCCATGTAAACAATGAACACACTGTCATGCGTGAGTAGCGTACTACATAAGAACGTCTCGTAGAAGGAGAGCACGCGAAACTCAAAATGACTTACAAAAAAAATTTTTTTTTTACAAAAAACGTAAAATCGAAAATAAACTTAACGCGAATAAACGTAAAGTGAGGACCGTCTGTATATGAATATAATATCAATAAATACATATTCAATGCTTATAATAACAATTAAACATTCAAAAATAATGCATAAAATGCAATTAAAATATAAATACACACACATACAGATATGTGCGCGCACACACACACACTAATGCATACCTCACATAAGTAAATCGTTTTGTTGGGGGGTTTTGGGTTGTTTTTGTTTGTTTGGGGTATTTTTTGCATAATAGGCCTTGTTTAGCAGCATTTTCCTCAACTTTTCCCTATTTTTCACTAATTTCCTTATTTTTTTATTTTTCAATGAATATTTTTGAAAACCCCACGATGCACCGAAGCCGCAGAAACTGAAGCACGAAGTAGCGAGGGATCGCTGTATACACTTTATTCAGTATAGCATTCATTCTTTCTTTTTCTGAAATCATAGAAAGGCTGGTGCCCATCTCAGCCACTCCGGGCGTGGGCAAGCTACACCCTGGACAGCATGCCAGGCCATTGCAGGATAACAGAAAATTACTTTAAATTTGAATTAATTTTACGGAAAATGTAAAAAATATCATATCAAGTGAAAATTAGCTGCTTTATTCCTATTTAACATTAGAGCGAACATAAGAGTCTTACAGTGGCGCAGTGGTTAGCACACATCCGCCTTACAGCAAGAAGGTCCTGGGTTCGATTCCCAGTCCGGGCGTTTCTGTGTGGAGCTTGTGTGGGTTTCCTCCGGGTCCTCTGGTTTCCTCCTACAGTCCAAAAACATGCACAGTGGGTTAATTGGCTGCGGTTGTGTAAGTGTTGGCCCTATGATGGCCTGGCGAACTGTCCAAGGTGTACCCTGCCCTCGTTTGGAGTCGGCTGAAATGGGTGCCAGCCTCCCCATGACCCTAATCAGGATTAAGCGGTTCAGAAAAGGAATGAATGAATAAGATTCTTAAATCTTTTTTCCAGACAACGGTTATGAGCTTGAAGTTTAAACGAGATAACGTTGCTCATTATACAGTAGACCCCTGTTATTCGCTGGGGTTGCGTTCCGCCTCTTCCTGTGGATCATGAAAATCCGCGAGTTATTGATGTGCCACTAACTTCTGAGTTTGCCGCTAATCCGCGAGCATGCGGGTATGAGGACGTCCCTCACCCCAGCCACTTCCTCCAGCTCTTCCAAAGGCATTCCCAGACCAGTCAGGAGACATAATCCCTCCATCATGTTCTTGGTCGATCCCCGGGTCTCTTCCCGGCTGGACATGCCCATGTCCACATGATA
This sequence comes from Plotosus lineatus, assembly GCA_024760905.1. NCBI lineage: Eukaryota > Metazoa > Chordata > Actinopteri > Siluriformes > Plotosidae > Plotosus > Plotosus lineatus. Next base: position 44,201,346 of record CM045738.1, read on the forward strand.
TGTGTGTGTTGTAGAGAATGAGGTGTGTGTTATATATAATTGTGCATTCAATGCGATTTTTGTTATGTATAATGTTCATCATATAAAATTCATTCATTTATTCATTCTTTCATTTTCTGAACCACTTAATCCTAATTAGGTTTGCAGGGAGACTAGTGTCCATTTCAGCTGTCTCCAGGCGAGGGCAGAGTGCACCCTGGACAGTTCGCCAGGCCATCGCAGGGCAGAAATACGTCACTGGCTATGCAGCTACTCTTCACAAATGTCAGCAATGGTTGTTTTACATGAACCTCCCACCACAGACAGTGAGAGACATGGCCAGCCTTTGATAACCCAGGTTTTTTTGCACTGTGGGGACAGTGACAGCCTGATGATTGTGGGGCTTGAACCCCTGACCTTTGGATCGGTAATCCAGCACCTTACCCCCAGGCCACCCCAACCTGCTATATAACCGTGTGTGATTTATATCATTCATCATTCATTTTCTGTAACCACTTAATCCTTATTAGGGTCACAGGGAGGCTGGCGCCCATCCCAGCCGACTCTGTGTGAGGGCAGAGTACACCGTGGACGGCTCGCCAGATCATCGCAGGGCTGAAACACACTGACGGCCATGTAGCTTCTCTTGTCGAAAGTCAGCAATGGTTCACATGAACCTCACACCATAGACAGTGAGAGACATTGCCCGTCTTTGATTGCCCAGTTAGCTGCACTGGGGTGGACACTGACAACCCGTGGAGAGTGGGGCTTGAACCCACAACCTTATGATCAGCGATCCAGCACCTTTACCACCAGGTCACCACTGCCTGCTATGTAATCATGTGGTACTTGTGTGATGTTTGTTATATATAATGTGTGTACTGTATCTCTATAACACATAGAACACAAGGTTTGTGTTATATATGATGTGTGTGTGTGTGTGTGTGTGTGTGTGTGTGTGTGTGTCACAACTATGTGAGTTAAACACACAGTTAAATAAGATGGAAATTATAGTTCTTTTTCTAAATTATTATCTTGTCTATAAAATCTCTCAAAGCTGAATATCAATGTGGGTTAATGTTTAAAACATCAGACCTTTGAGATTATCAAATTCCATTCCGCCATTCAAACTGTCAATCATTCACTCCTCCTCCGCTCAGTCTGATGTTCGCTCAGTGTCGCACCATGTACAGACGGAGAGATGTGTGACACCTGAAACACGAGTTTTGATCTGAGTCACCACAGACTGGACCCAAATGATGATCAAATCTTTCACTGTGATGTTTCCATCAGCGGCAAACCTCTCCTTGAACGTTTACAATGAGGATTCAGGCTTCAGAACCGAACGCGGTCATGAAACAAAACCTCAGCATCGCCATGCTGAAGAGGAAACCACCTCACAATGTCATACAGGTACAGCGGAACTCACTTTTTTCAACAGCGCTGTAACGTTCTGGATCATTATTGATAAGAAGATGTAGAGTACTGGATTGTGATTGGCCAGAAGGTGATTTATGTCGTATAACAGCAACTCTGACAGTAGTGCAGGTTTATATGATATCACTCAGACTGATATTGTTATTCTTTTCATAATAATAGACCATTTAAAGAGGTATGGATAGGATCAGAAACGAGTACATCAGAGGGACAGCACATGTTAGATGTTTTGGAGACAAAGTCAGAGAGGCTAGATTGAGATGGTTTGGACATGTACAGAGGAGAGATAGTGAGTATATTGGTAGTCGGATGCTGAGGTTGAAACTACCAGGCAGAAGGCCCAGAGGAAGACCAAAGAGAAGATTTATGGATGTGGTGAAGGAAGACATGAAGGTCGTTGGAGTAAGAGTAGAAGATGCAGAGGATAGCGAGAGATGGAGGCAGATCATTTGCTGTGGCGACCCCTGAAGGGAACAGCCGAAAGGAAAAGAAGAAGAAGAAGACCATTTAAAGAGGTGTGTACGGGGGCGTGTGCAGTACAGTGCGCACTCCAATGATAATAAACAGATTTTAAAGATAGTTGATGTGGAGACATTTTATGGAAGTTGTAATGTGATTATGCAGCATTTATGGAAGGAGTCTCCAGTATCAGTACAGTGCTACCCTGACTTACGAATTTAATCCATTGCGAGGGCGAGCTTGTAAGCCGAAAAGTTCGTTAGATGAAACAATTATTCTCATAAGAAATAACAAAAAACAATGAATCCGTTCCAAACTCCTCCCAAACTCACATAACCTGCCACAAACGTATATTTGACCTAATATATTAAAGATAAACATGTAAAAACAATAAATATTTCAGAATAATAATACATATACATTAACATTAATAATAATTAATAATAAATAATAATAAAACAAGAATAACCAATAAGTCAACTAACCCTTCCAATAATCGACTGTGGTGAAGATATCACGTGGGCAGGAAGAAGGTGATGCATGAGTGTGCACGCTATGAATGCCAGCAAGGAAAGGCTCGTGGTGAGCCCCCACAAGGCCAGTGCTTCTCAAATAGTGGGGTGTGCCCACCTTGGCGGATGCCAGGGCGGATGCGTATGACCCTGGAGAACATGCTTTTTTGCCATACTGTACTAGGATTAAGTGTAATTGCGCAGCCACTACAGTAGTTGGCAGTGGTGCTCTCATTGTCATGGTGAAGGGAAAAAGCACCGAGCAAACAATATAAAGTGCTGTAAACAATATTTATAGTCGCGCAGGGCGAGCATGTGAAATGTTTTTTTTTTTCTTCCTATAGGGGGCATCCTCCCCAGTGCAGCTAACTGGGTTATCAAAGGCAGGCCATGTCTCTCACTGTCTATGGTGAGAGGCATGTAAAAGAACCATTGCTGACTTTCGTAAAGAGTAGGCTGCAAAGCCGTCAGCATGTTTCTACGACCTGGAGAGGGATGGGCTCCGCCAGGCCAAATCAGCCCAAGTCTCGCCATCAAGACGCCCCAACTACAGCCTTGGATGTTAAGGGATAAGTGAAGTGAAGTGGGGGCATCACAGAAAATAATTGAGAAGCACTGCACAAGGTGTTCTCGGCGCGCGGAGGAATACACGCAGAAGAATATGAAGCTAATCGGCCTGGAAAAGCCATTTCCCCAGCAGAGCTTGTAAATCAAAATTTTGCTCGTTGGATGGGGCAGATTTTTTGTGGGATCGAAGCTCATATCGTGGAAATTTTGTTTTTTTTCCCTACACCATAAGGAAACACAGTGAGAGCGCCACTACCACCTACTGTAGTGGATGTGCAATTACACTTAATTCTAGTACAGTATTCCAAAAAAAATGTTCCCCAGGGTCATACGCGCTCCCCGGCATCACACCATGCCTCCCAAGGGGAGCGCGCCCCACTATTTGAGAAGCACTGGCATTGTGGGAGCTGAACATGAGCTTTTCCTTGCTGGTATTCGTAGCGTGCACATGCACAAAATTCTCCTTCTCCTCCTTCTCTGTTAGGCACCACCTCATGCCTGCCCATGTGACATCTTCACCACAGTCGATGATCCAAATGGTTAGTTGACTTATTTTTTATTCTTGTTTTATTATTATTTATTATTAATTATTATTAATGTTAATGTACATGGATTATTATTATGAAATATTTATTGTTTTTACGTGTTTATCTTTAATATATTAGGTCAAATATACGTGTTTGTGGCAGGTTATACGAGTTCCGGAGGGGGTTGGAATAGATTAATTCATTTCTGTTATTTCTTATGGGAATAACCGTTTTATCTAACGAACCTTTCGATTTATGAACTGCTCCTCGGAACGGATTAAATTTGTAAGTCAAGGTACCACTGTACTTTGCAGTGCGTATATTCTGAGATCTTAATAGAGCATTAGAAATTCAACTTTTTCTTCATGTTCACCAGAGCACGAGTGTCGCCGGAGACTTGGAAGATTTACTTTTTTAAATTCAAATTTCTCAACTAATGCCATAGTAACTAATTCCATGACAGTAGTAATGATATTAGAAATATTAGAGTAAACATTCAGATAACGTAACATAACCTAACGTGAGGACCAATTCTACAACAACATGGATCTGAATATACTGTATATATTTTCCAACTGGTGCTGTGCAGAAGGTCAGTGAATACATGTGTTCGCTCCACCAGTCAATGATTCATTCATTTTCCCAACTGCTTCATCCTACTATAGTGGCGAGGAGGTTGGAGCCTATCTCAGCCCATTTGATGTGAAGGTGAGGTACACCCTGAACAGTTTGTCTCAAAAAAACCACACAAAACCAGTCCAACTCACTCTTGCACCTAGGGACAATTTCAAACATCCAGTTAGCCTAGCGTGCATGTCTGTTGGCTGTGGGAAATAACTTCAGTACCCAGAGGAAACCCACACAACATCAGGAGGATATGCAAACTCCACACAGAAACACCCTCATCAAACCCGGGACCTTCTTGCTGTATTTCTTCCTGAGATGATGCCACATGATCATTTTAACCAGTGCTAATTTTATATAATTCAGTAGCTTCCATTCATTGCTAGTAGGAAGTTATCCATTCATTCATTCATTTTCTGTAACCGCTTAATCCTAATTAGGATCGCAGGGAGGCTGGCGCCCATCCCAGCCGACTTTGAGTGAGGGCAGAGTACACCCTGGACAGCTCACCAGGTCATCACATGGCGGAAACATGCTGACGGCTATGCAGATACTCTTGTCGAAAGTCAGCAATGACTCTTTTACATGAGCCTCCCACCATAGACAGTGAGAGACATGGCCAGCCTTTGATAGCCCAGTTAGCTGCACTGGGGGGGACAGCAATGGCGACCTGTTGACAGTGGGGCTTGAACCCCCAACCTTAGGATCAGTGATCCGGCACCTTTCCCACCAGGCCACCACTGCCGCACTACTTGGACGTTATTAGTATGAAACCTGTACTATTTTGCTGCCTGAGCGCAGATCGACCCGGTTTGATAAACCCGGAAGCCATTGAGGCACTACAGGACGAGGTGCTTCAAAGCTCTGGAGCTCCAGCTGAAGGTTCTTCACCCAGAGTCTCCGCACCTGTTCGCCAAACTCTTGCCGATGATGAGGGACTCGCGGCCACTGGTGGCTGAACACGTACGCGACAGCCAGCTGCTGAAGAAGAGCGGAGGACATGTGCCTTCACCCGCTCTGAGTGGAGATCATGCAGGACCTCTACTAGACCCCAGAACAAGACCAGGAACCTTTCTGAGCTCAGAGTTCAATCATTATCATAATGTTTATTTTATTTTAAATATTAAATCAAAAGTCTTGTTTGGTTTTGGACTAGATTTTGTAACGTAATTAAAATCAAGACCAAAAAATTAAAGCAAAGTAAAGCGCAAGTAAAAAATTAACTTTTAAAACAGGTAATCATAAAAGAATTAAAATGTAATGCACTGGTTATGACTTCACATTTTGTTCAAAATAAAAATGTTTTTCAATTCAATTCATATTTAGAAATAATTATATTGGGTTTTTTTGTGGAACTTTTATCTTAAAAGTTAAAAGCTAATTACTTAATTTCCAAGAGATATAAAATGAGACACAGAATATTAATCAGCCCACCACAGCCACGGCCTAATGGTTCGAGAACCGGGTCAAAAGGTCGCTGTAAAAAACGTGTGGCGGTGGGGGAGTGAGCAGCGGGGTCCCTTCCTCGACGTTCATGGTGGAAATGCACTCAGGAATGGTACCCCCCCCCCCATCTGCTCTCTAGGAATCCAGGTGTATGGTCGCCCACTGCTCCGAGCATGCACCCTCACTTGTGATTGGTTAAATGCACGTGATAACTTCCCTTGTGGGATTCACCCTTTTAAGGCCTGAATTACTTTTTGCAGTTTAAAAAAAAAAAATATATATATATATATATATATATATCACTACTTTTTTCTAATCAAAAAAGCCTAAGGAACCACCCTGAACACACTTTCAACAAAATTATAATAACACTAATAATAACATAACAACAAATTCACAAACACAATCCTGAGTCGTCTCAGAGCTGACTGAGTCACATGGCATCAAGCTGTGTTGCATCAGGCGACGCCACAAGTATAGAATGCATCTAGGAGTTACCATTTTTGAAAGAGGACCATATGGTCCTGCTGGGAATTGACGTTACAAAGTTATAAATTAAATATCAAAATACAGTTTAAGTCAGATTGTTTTAAATTTTGTTTGATGTGACAGTTTTTAAAAATCAAAGCAGAAAAACATTTTTACTTTTGTTGGGAAATCCAGATCTAGAAACACACCCCCCAATCATACAAATCCAATACCCTGCCGAATATCATTGCCTGTATTTGCATAGAGATAATTGGCTGTTATATTTTATGATGTAATGATACCTGTGTAGTGGTGTGGGGGTTTTTTAATACTGATGTTTAATTTCTTCCTTAAAGATTTAATTATTAACAGTTTTATGAAGTTTATGATATTCATAAAATTAATGAGTTAATTTCCTGAAGTGATTTCCACAGTTTCTCCGGCACTGTTATTATGTCCACTTCACTGTTATAAGAGTGTAAATGTCATTCTTATTCAAAATTAAATCATGTGATTAGTTTTGCAGAAGCCGAGGCTCCATAAATATAAAAGATTCATCTGTTGAAAGTTGCTACACAGGCTCCAGTTCTCCAGAACTAAAGTGCATAAATTTTTTTTTTTTTTAAATAAAATATTTCCTTTGTCGTTTCTTCAGGTTCTCGAGTCCGTCTCTCGTTTCACCGGACACGCAGCAGCCTCCCGGTAGTTTTTAATGTGGCCCTTTAGGATTCTCAGAAAAGTGGAGGGAGTCTCAGAGTACGATCGATGACGAACAGAACAGAACCGAACCGCCTTCTGCACTGATTACAGAATAGTCACTGTGAATAGTGACGAAAAGGACGCCGATACTTTAGTTATATACCATCTGTCAGCTTTAATGTAAAATAAAGTCATAAAATAACACACTACTGAATTAATACACATTTATTTTAAGGCATTTTTTTCTCTCATAAATTGTGCAAAAAGCAGATTAACATCTTGACCAATCAGTGATCAGCAGTGTTTCGAGACCCGCCCACCTTGTCTTTCACTCAAACTTGTTCCACACAGCATGACTCCATCGTGGGGAAATGGACACTAATGAAAGGAAATGGTTCTGTAACTTATATTTTATTAAAATAATAATAATCGTTATTGATAAACAGTTTGTACTCAAATTCTGAAATAAAACCTTCAAAAAAATCTGATTGAAAATCAAACAAACTTTAAATCTGCCAAATCCCACGCTCATGATCAACACCGCTACAACTCGGAACACTGATCTGTTTACAGGAAGTGCACACTAACGTGTATAAAACTCCACACATGGGGGAAAGATGTGTGGACGGAGCCGAGCTAAAAATAAATCATCTGTCCTTCACGCCATTGCGTAGGCGAGCGCCTTCGCCGCTCCTGCGTCAACACCGAGCTTCAGATAACATCGACCCTGGTTTCGAAGATAAAACCGTGACATCGGCAGCGTTAGCCGAGCAGCAGGACGGCGAGCGGCTCGTTTTCAGCATGACGAATCTCAAATTTAAAAAGTAAACAACTTTTAATGCTTAAAACTGTAACAATTACATATCTACACTTTTAAACACACCCAGATTTCATCTGATCTGTTTCTGTGCACGAACACGACCTTCACCTACAAATTACACAACAGTCCTGACTCTCACACTCCAAACCTTCATCTGAGAGACAGAGAGAGAGAGAGAATGAAAGAGAAACAGAGCGAGAGAGAGAGAGCGCGCGCGAGAGACAGAAAGAGAGAATTAGAGACAGAGAGAAAGAGAGCGAGAGAGAGAATGAGAAAATGAATAGGAACCAGAGACAGAGACCGAGAGAGAAACAGAGACAGAGAGAGAGAGAGAGAGAGCGAGAGATTGAGCAATAGAGAGACGGCGACAGAGTGAGAGATCGAGCGATAGAGAGACGGCGACAGAGTGAGAGAGAAAGAGAGAGAGAGCTCCATAAAGCAACTTCAGTAGGACGTCTGAAGAAGCGGCGTGGTTTCCATCAGCTCCAGATTGTCGAATCAGAAGACAGGCAGCTTCATGGAGGTCAAAGTGCACGAGGTGATGTCCTCGGTGTGAGCAGCTCTGTGCAGCGACGGCTCTGAGGCACTGCGGTTAATTTTCGGCAAAGCGCACTGCAGGAGCTCGATGGAGGACAGGATCTGTACAAAACACAATTCATTCGTTCATTCATTCATTCTGAACCGCTTAATCCTAATTGGGGTCGCGGGGAGGCTGGCACCCATCTCAGCCGACTCTGGGCGAGGGCCGAGTACACTCTGGATAGCTCGCCAGGCCATCGCGGGACAGAAACACGCTGACGGCGATACAGCTCATTTTAATGGTTCTTTTACAAGAACTTATCACCGCCGACAGCGAGAGACATGGCCGGCCTTTGATATGTCAATCAGCTGCACTGGGGGCGACACCACAATTCAAATTCCTTATCCTAATCATTGACCAATCAGAACTCTGGATTCTGTACCACCAATCAGACTTCAGGTAGACCTCCTCTATTAAAATGGAGCTTCTCTCAGTCACTTGACTTTGATCTAAAGCTTCCACTCAATCTCTGATGAATATTTAATGAAGATGCAGTGAGCGAGGAAGACGAGTAAGAGGAGGAGGGAGTGTTGGTGTGTCACCTGAGGGAACAGTGGCCTCTCGTCTTTGGATTTTTTAATGCAATCAGCGACCAGGCGCTTCATGGCTTTGGGACAGCTCTTATACAGCTTAGTGAGATCCGGAGACAGGTAACCCCGACCAACCATGAAGATAATCTACACACACACACAAACACACACACAGTCATGAGGTAACATGGTAACAAAAAGATCCCGCCCCCAAACCCTCTGATCTTGGCACAAACCCGTTACCTCATTAACTCGGCCACACTCCAACCCAACATTCAAGGCACCCCACCTCAAACTGAACCCCGACACCGAACCCTAATCCCACCCCAACAACAGCCCCATCTCACCCGGACCCTGCACCAACCTGAGCCTCGTCCCACAGTGCTGTACCTGGTCTCTGTTAGCGATGTGTGAATACGGAAGTTCTCCGGTCAGCAGCTCGTAGAGAACGACGCCGTAGGAATAAACATCCGATTGGAAACTGTAGGGATTGTTGTCCTGCATTCGGATCACTTCAGGGGCCTGAAATATTCAACGGGGTGAAAAAGATCACACACTGGGACCACATCCCAGACTCTCCTGGTTTTATTTTTATATGAGGATGAGACCCACCATCCATAATATGGATCCTGAAGGGTGTTCGACCTGATGAGAGCCGCTCCACCTGGCCTTCACCGTCGCTAAACCGAAATCCCCGATCTTTACTGTCAGACCCTCATGTAGGAAAATGTCTGTGTTCTGGTTAAGGCTGATTTATTTATTTATTTATTTGTTAACAGCCAAACTATTTTTTTCTATGAAATTCTACCAAACCTGTAATTATTCAGTCTGGTATTTTACAACATAGTTTCTGAGCTGCACCACTTGACCCAATTTAATAATTTATTACAGCAGTACTTCCCTGGTTACACACACACACACACACACACACACACACAGTTATATAAAATATAATTTTTACAAAATGTCAATAATGTACAACATACCTCTAAATAACAGATTTGCTGTATTTATTACATTTAAAACACTTTTTTGCACATTTAATATTCATTACATTTTAAATAAAAATTAGATGTAATTTCATGTATAAAATTACAATTATTATCATTCATTCATCCATTCATTTTCTGAACCACGTAATCCTAATTTGACTCATGGGGAGGCTAGTGCCCATCTCAGCCATCTCGGGGCGAGGGGCAGAGGACACCCTGGACAGCTCGCTAGGTCGTCATGGGGCAGAAACAGGCTATGCAGCTCCTCTTGACGAAAGTCAGCAATGGTTCTTTTACATGAACTTCACACCGCACACAGTGAGACACGGCTGGCCTTTGATAACCCAGTTAGTGCACTGGGGGGAGACGACAGTGATGAGCTGATGGCAGCGGGCTTGAACTCAGGGATCAATAATTCAGCACCTGACCACCACTTCCCATAATAGTAATAACAATAACAATAATAATTCTCAAATAATTTTTATTATTATTATCATCTAAATGAAATACAGCGATCCCTCACTTTTCACAGTTAATGGAGACCGAGACCCTCCGCAAACACCAAATTTCTGCAAAGTAGGATCGACCGCCCCCTGACTGACGTATACGTACATGTAAATGTGTATACTGTTGGCAGGTCATTGACAATCGGAATATCGATATATCGCCGATATAATTATGTCGATCGATAATCGATACCTATAAAAGGGATATCGATACTTCTAACGTTATAGCTTCCTGTGTTCATGACAGCGTCTGTAGTAAATGCCATTTTCAATGACACCCTGAGTAAATGGTACGTTCCGCCTCTCTGTATGGTAAATGGTACGTCCCTGCTTCTAGTGTGCCGTCAGAGCGTGTGTTCTGAACAGCAGGGAACATTTTGAACAAGAAGAGACACTTATCACCGGATAATGCAGATATGTGCATCTTCTGAATCTATACATCTATTTTCAATTCACATCACTGTGACACGTAGCGGAGAGCCAATCCTTTCTGTACTCCACTGTATGGGTGGGTCCGATAGCTTCAAACTCCAATTTTATTGGATTATAACAACAGCCACAGACTGCGCGTGTTGTTTGAGTAAAGCGATAAAGTTCCCTCGTTTTGATCGGCTCATTTCCACGAAGCCAAGCCCAGCTGGCAAACAAACACAAATGGACAGACATGGAAAAACTTCAACCTGCAGAGCAGCTGATTGTCAAAACTTGGGACGCGCTTCCTGTCACAAACACTGCAGCGTGTGAGTCCAATAAAATTAGAGTTTCAAGGTATCGGACCCGCCCACACAGAAAGGATTGGCTCTCAGCTTCGCGCCACAGTGACGTGGCATTGAAAGTAGATGAATAAATTTGCTCTGAGCAGTTAGAAAGTGAAGCTGCATCATCTCCTGCTTGGCCTTTTAAGATGCTGGTGCTGCCGGAAGCGCAAACAACCGTCGTACGCAACACTCGCGCTGCACTGCCATGAATCATGCTCCACCACTTTTGCGTCATAAAGTCGATCAGACGAAACTCGCATAGGTCGTAAGTCGACGACTCACTGTATTCAATGCATTATACAACCTACTGTAATATATCTTAGTCTGGTCTATTTAATGCATTTATGGAACAGTACAGCAATATTCCAATGTATCGATGCATCGGAAATTTTTTTTTATCAATATATCGATACCAATAATAGGTTTTCAATGACACCCCTAGTATACTGTATAGGTAAAGGTAAAGTCTGTTGGGCTTCTTACACCTGAGCCTATTGGTTCATCAGGTCGGTACTTATCACCGGTTTCCGTAGCATGAAGCAACTAGGAGTTCAACTCGTCCTGGATGGGACGCTAGTCCATCACAGGTTACCTTCCCAGTATATTTTACTGGTACCCATTTATACTGCTGGGTGAACAGAGGCACACTTGTGGTTCAGACCTTGCCCAGGGGTCGTAGCACAGTGGGGGTCTAACTGGGATTCGAACACACAACCTCCCGATCATGAGCCCAGCACCCTAACCACTACGCCACCGACCCCACATGTGTATATAATATCAATAAATACATATTCAATGCGATAAATGCTTACAATAACAATTAAACAGTCAAAAAATTATGTATAAGATGTAAATAAAATATAAACACACATATACAGACGCGCGCACGACCACACTCAGATGCGCACCTCACATAAAATTGTAAGTGGTTTTGGGTTGTTTTTTTTTGTTTTGTTTCTTTGGATTTTTTTTGCATAATTGACCTTATTTTGCGGCATTTTCCTGAACTTTTTACACTGTTTTTCCTTAATTTTCGATTAATATTTTTTAAAAACCCGCGACACGCTGAAGCAGCAGGAGCGTGAAGTAGCATGGGATCACTGTAAAGCAAATAAAATTAATTACAGAAATAAGATAAAAATTCATTCAAATCTGTTGTTTCAGAATAAATGTTTTTAAAAATTCCCTTTAAAATGTAAATATAAAAATACAACGATTTAATAACACTCATAAATTTGTCTTTATGCCCAAAAATAAATATTTATAGATAAATAAGATTTTGTGAGAAGGATACTGTTGGACTTCATGTCCCGATGGATGATGTTCTTAGCGTGCAGGTAGCTGAAATCAACACCACAGTAATACATCAGGGGGGGGTGTGTGTGTGTGTGTGTGTGTGTGTGTGTGTGTGTGTGTGTGTGCACATTTGTCTGTTGTTGTAATTCTGCAATGGAACAGCAAAGTCATTAGCAAGTGATATATATCCGGCACTCACTCCATGCCCTGCGCCGTCTGCCTGGCGATATCGATCAGCTGGACCATCTGGTAGTTGGTCTCCAGTACGTGGAGGTGTTTGTACAGACTGCTGCCCTCACACCACTGTGTCACAATGGCCAGGTTATCTTTCGTCATGTAGCCCATAAATAGCAGGATGTTGACATGGCGCGTTTTCCTGTAGACATGGAGACGGACAGAGCGGTTCCACACAATGAGCGCCGGCACACTGAGGTTTACTGGCGACTATACAATTAGTCAATCGTGTGGCGACAGCGCCACAATGATTATTTTAACGCCATAAACTTTAGAGAGAGTTGCGTAATTGGAAAAATATATCCACATACACTACACAGAAACGGCATGATCTGATTAGTTGGCAATGTGGGAATGGATAATTATGTAAATAAGCCAATCAGTTGTGTGTTTATTTTAACCTACTGACTGTAAATCAATCATTGTCTGGTTTTGAAAGCAAAAGTGAATCGGTGTCGAGTAAACAAGTCCATATGGGCCCAGGTTGAATATATACATGTAAAAGAGAGTAAAACGTGTCCCGCACTCATGTGTTAAGAACATGACCTCACCGCAGAACTGCGACTTCGTTGCGGAAGGCCTGTAACTGCTCCGGCGTAGGATCAATGACTTTTAAGACCTTCACGGCAACATCACCTGTGATGGAGGACGGAGGAACAGCAGCATAGTGGTGGGTTATTATCGTGGAAGCAGACCCTGTGCTGAAAGCGCCTGTTCCGTGCCTGGGGTCTCCAGCGATACGTGATTCTCTCACCGTGCCATTTCCCTTTGTATACGGTTCCGAAGGATCCCGAGCCGATCCTGGACTGCAGCATGACCTCGCTGGCTTCGATCTCCCAGTAATAACTCGAGTCCCTCTTATCTCTCGGACGCTAGTGGAGAGGAAACGCCAACCCTTTCTCTTCAGTAAAGGCTTACAACACTCGGTACATTTCAAGTATTTATGCTTTTGGAATATTTATGGAATAAATGTTGACGTGAATGCGGAAGTGGCCGACGTTTGACGACTTACAATCTTATTTTTCTCTTGAGTGCTGAAGGCCGACGCTTTCTCTTTCTGAGCTGGGGGCGGAGTTTTGGACTGGTTCCAGCCAGTCGGACTCTGGGTTGGGGAACTTCCTGCTGTAGGGGCATTTACAGAAAACCGGAATGAGAATAAGACAAAAGCAAATTATACACATATATAAATGAATAACTAAGTAAATAAAACACTTGTTTCACAATGAGTTGCGTTTAACAGTGATCAGTCAGAGAGGGCGTGTACTTAATACCAAAATGAAGACTGTAGGCGTGTCGTTCAAATTCATCCCATAAGAGTTACAGACTAACACAGATTTTATTTTTTAGGAACCGAAAAATATAATAACTACTCAATTTTTATTAATCACAGCTTAATGTCCATATATGGGCCCAAAGAGACACCCATCCGTCCAACACAGACACACCCAATGTGTCACTCAGAGGCGGTAACTGACCTCTTTTTTAATTTTAATAGATTCTCTAACTCCTGTTCCCTAGATTATTGTACTGTAAATTTATAACACTCAAAATATGACAAAATAAATATATACAGTGATCCCTCGCTACTTCGTGCTTCAGTTTCTGTGGCTTCAATGTATCGCGGGTTTTTCAAAAATATTCATCGAAAAATAAAAAAAATAAGGAAATTAAGGAAAAACAGGGGGAAAGTTAAGGAAAATGCCACAGACAAGGACAATTATGCAACCCCCCCCCAACAAACAAAAACAAAAATATAACCCCCCCCCCACACACACACACACACACACACAGAACTACTTACATTATATGATGTGCGCATCTGTATGTGTGTATTTATATTTAATCTACATCTTATTCATTATTTTTGAATGTTCATTTGTTATTATAAGCATTTATATTGTTGAATATGTATTTATTGAGATTATATACACATATACAGATACGTATACGTCAGTCGGGGGGGGTCAATCCTACACCTAGGAAATCGGGGGTTGCGGTCTCGTTCCCCATTAACCGTGAAAAGTGAGGGATCCCTGTACTATAGTCAGTTTAAAATTAAGAATTTTGTACAAGATGGTGTTAATAAACCCCATGCAAAATGCTTTACCTGAGCCAAGGCCATGGCTATGACGAATTGCATCCTGTACATACAAACAAACAAACAAACAAACAAACCAAAAGGTTAATTAATTGTTACAAAATATTTATAATTCTAAAAACACCACACATTCCTCTTTCCTTCAGTGCCTTAAATAAACATTAATTGAATTAAATATTATATCAAATATAATACTTGTTTCTCAGAGAAGTCACACACGTGTGTTGGAACGTGAAGGGGTGAACAATACCTACTCTTCTCTTCAGACAAAATCTCCGGCACCAGGAACTAGGAGACGTATTCAGGCAATCTATCTACTCCATACAGCCACGAGCACAAGGACAGTGACCCCCAGAGAGACCCCCGGGGGAAATACAGAGACAGGGTGAAAAGAGAACACCACACTGAACACTACCTGGTGTCCAAACTCAAGCGGTGCTGGATTCTCATTGGTCAGAAGGTGTGGATTAAAGTTTCGAAAAGTTGCACAGTTGAAAGTCGCTGGTTTATATTAGAGCGATAGTTTTATTCGTAACATGTGTACGGATACAAACTCAATGGACGTGGTGAAATTTATGAAACATTTCTGGAAGGCGTCTCCAGTGTCAGTGCTGTGGAACAGTGAATTTGATTTCTTCACTAACAGTCAGCGGACACCAGCTAGTGATGATCAGGAAGCGATGAAAAATAATACACCAGAAAATTTAACAGAGTCTAGAAAAGAGAATTTACTTTATACAACAAAGAGAAAACGACAAAGAGAGATGGACTGGATAAGACTGAGAGGGAAAGGATCGAAGAGATTGACAAAAAGAAAGTGAGAATGGAAAATAAGACAGGGAGAAACAACATGGACACAGGGAGACAGACAGAGACAGAAGGCAGACAGATCAGTCACCTCAATCATGCTGTTGTCCACTGGCAAGGCGTTGCTAACCATATGTACGTTAGGCGTGGAGGTGGAGCGCTGCCTCTGAGAGAGCGCGCCCCCTGCAGGAGAATATGTCGTGCTGTCATTCAGCCCTTGAGTTGAATATCTGTGCACCGAACTGTAAGAGACGCAGCCGTCACAATTCATTAAATCCATTCATAACTGGGAATAATGTTGTCATCAAACAAACAAACAACAATGACAAAAACCGTCACCACCTCGGATAAGGTAAATACAATCCTGTACAAAACCCTGTGTATTACATGAAACAAGACAAATGATGAGAGCTCTATCCGCCCTCTTCTACATACACAAACACAGACGCCCATGATTGTCTCACTGTGATTGTCAGAAAGAGAGAGAGAGAGAGAGAGAGAGAGAGAGAGAGAGAGAGAGAAAGAGAGAGAGAGAGAGAGAATGCCCCTCTCACTCAGACAACATGGACAGTTCTGCTCTTTAGGTGGACCGCAATGGTATCAGAGGGATTCAAACTTGTGATGTCCATATGATAGTGCTAACGCTTTTCTGTTTTATCACTCAGGAGTCACACGATAAAACTATTGTGGACTTAAAACCAGCACAACAACAATAATAATAATAAGGCCAGCCATAAAAATATATCTTTGTTGACGGTAACATGGCCGGTTGGACTGAAATTATACATTAAAACCCCGCCTGAGCATTCACAGACAAAAAATAAAAATATACCAGCCGGTTGTGTTGAAAAAACGCATGTCCCCCATCATACACTGTACAGTAAAACCTCCGCTGACGAACGCTTAACCTCACGAACTTTTCGCCTCAAGAACATTAAATTTGCGAGCATATTGTCTCTGCTGACGAACTAGTTTTCGGCGGACGAATCAAACCACGCGGTCGAACAGCGCCACGGTGGCGGCCACGAGAAGCTGACGCACGCTCACGGCGTCACAGTTCGTCACCCCCTTTCTTTGAGTGCGGAAGTGGTTTGTGTTTGATAGACATTTTGGACCATATTGAGTGTACTTTTGCTATTATGGGACCGAAAAACCCCACCACAGGCGGAGATCATTGAAAAACACGAACGAGGTGTGCGTTTGTGTGACTCAGCGTCCCAGTACCAGTACGCTAAGTCTACCATTGCTCCCATCCTTAAGAACAAGGAAGCTATTAAGGGTGCGTGTGGCTCAGGGTGTTTCCAAACAGTAGGCGTTTCCAAACACTCCTTCCAAACAGTAAGTCCCTCCCTCCCTCCTCCTCCCACTCCATTCCATCAAGCCATCAACTACCATCACAAAGGTAAATAAAACCACTTTATTATACAGTACAGTTTATTTCTTTAATTACAATACAATAGCACATTTATTATACATAAAATAAGGTATATTTTTGTGTAGTTTTAAGGCTTATTTAGTAGAAAATTATGTTTTATGGGGACCTGGGAACGGATTATTCTCATTTTAATGGTTTCTTATGGGAAATAAATGTTCGGAAGACGAACTTTTCGCCTCACACACACTTTCTGGGAACCAATTATGTTCGTGAGCAGAGGTATCACTGTACTAAAAAGTGACCGAAGCGAAATCAGCATCAACCGCACCTTGCGATTTGTCAATTTCACCAGTTCGGTGAAACAGCGATTCTCATTGGCCGGTACTGTCTTAACAACTGAGGTGGAAAGCATGATGCAAGGGGACAATGATGAGACAAAAAAAACTTTTCTCTGTCACTATTAAAGGTCCCAACGTGAAAATAATAAATAAATTAATGCATTTCAAATTGAGCAACACATTTGCTGACATTTTTGAACAAATACAAGTTAATTATAAATCGCCAGCAACAGCGTGGAGTGGGACGAAGGTATTTGTTAGTTGTTGACTGCGATATAAAAAGTTGATATGTTGAAGAAACCTTGATACTCTGTTGATTACAATATTAAAATAATAAACTTTGATATACAGTATGTTTGATTCCAAATATAAGATTTTTATTTCATTCTACTATGTTTACAACATCACATACATAATATAGCATGATGTATGAAAAAAATTTCCCCGTTAAGCCTGGCCTAATAATAACTGACTCATCAGTAAAAGTGCACATTCAGTGTTCAAACCTTTAACTATTAACCAAGATCACTTTCACCACCTTCTACTCCGTCCCTGTGTTTAAACTCATAAAATAAAATACACAGGGCGCAAACACGTGCACCACAATTTCACCCTCACGCGACGTTTCATTTTACATCAGAAATCTAATCAGTTGGCAGCAGAACACAGCAGACTTCACAGCGCAGAGTAAACACTATCTGAACACAATGAGCAATTTTTACGACTTACACGCCCGAAAGCCGCAGGTCACCCCTGTGGAGAGCGCCCTGCGAGCATTTATAGACCTCACCGATTAATACATTAAATAACCCGCACTCGGAACGAATTCTCCACACTCTTGCGTCTCATTATAAATTTATACTCAGAAACATCCTTGCGGGATGAAATAACCAGTGTGAGGTTAAAGACCAACTCCAGTGTACTGAATACCGAGCGTGAGGAAGAGGAGGAAGAGGTTTTACCTGCTGGACATTCGGCTAATGGACTCCCTCATCATCCTCGAGGTTATCTGAGGCAGAGACGGAGTTCCGCTTTCACTGGGAGTCGGAAATAATCTGATAAAACACGCGCTGGGAAGATTAGCCTTTTAGATGAAACTTGTATAAAACTGCTTAAAATTTATAATAACGATCGACAAAAACAACTTCAAAAAGAGTAATAACAAAATGTACACTACATGGATTACTTTTTTAAGTATAACTGAAACATAGAGTGGTCCAAAAAATCCACCCACTTTTCAAAGGGTAAATAAAAAAGTGTGAAAGATGATATTGGCAGGACTGAAATAATCATTTTATTATAGTTAACCTTTTCTTGGCTCACTCTTTCAAATGATGACTGCAGCTGCTAAAATTTGACATATTTTACTGAACAGTGACAATGATGTTGGTCCCCTCAC
>CM045738.1:44224796-44289796 GCA_024760905.1 Plotosus lineatus
ATTTTAATCAAATTCACTCATCAAATATCAAATACAGTATCAAATACAACCTTTAACATTTTCTATGATGCGATCTTTCTGCTTGTAAATGGCTCCGATGGTCAACGGATGGTCACTTTACATGAAGCTGAGCCGAGTCACTTTACAGGAAGCTTACAATCAGCCAATCAACGCTTACAATATGTGAGGCGCTCGACACCGAAAGTAGTTCACTTGCTTGTGCTTGAGACAAAGTGTGGGTTATACGGGCTTCCGGTCTTTCAAGTGAGCAAGGGCGCCGTTGAATACTCGTTTAGTACTCAGCCTGCATTGATGTGAATCACCAGCAGAGCGGAGAGTTCTCCCTCTTTTCTGGATTCAGGTTTTCATTCATTTTACAACTCTCTTTGCTTAGCTGAGTATGCATGGTGGATTGCACCAATCCGAGCAGATAGTTCATTCAGTCTTGGGAAAACTGGAAATTCCGGCATATGCTGGAAAACTTGCACCCATGCTAGTAGGCTTATGCTTCTGACCAACCCTATTTGCTTAGGGTTACACAAGTCCGCAAAACAACACAAAGATCACAGAGACGACGTCTTAACACAAGGGTAACACGCTATATAACTGATATATATATATATATATATATATATATATATATATATATATATATGTATACACACGTACATATACACACACACACACACACACACACACACATATATATATATATATATATATATATATATATATATATATATACACACACACATTTTATATATATATATATATATATAAAAAACTGAACCGGGGAAAAAGGAGGGGCACATTCAGTCTGTCGTTTGTAAACAAAGGATGCAGCGTCATTACGTCAGCGTACTACGTAGGTAAGTCTAAACTCAAAATTTCACAATTTTTTGGGGGGGAAAAAAAAACGTAAAATCGAATAAATGTAAAACAAATGAACGTAAGTCAGGAAGCATCTGTATTAATGTGAAATTAATCTGTTTTCAAAAGCTATAAGTATTTTATAATTCATTTCTACATACAGTGATACCTTGTCTAACGAGTGTCCCTTATAAGAGTTTTCCATAATACGAGCTTCGATCTCACCAAAAATCTGCTCCATCCAACGAGCAAAAATTGACTTTATGAGCTCTTCTCGAAATGGCTTTTCCGAGCCGATTAGCCTCGTATTCTTCTGCACTCCGAGAACGCCTTGTTACATACCTGCCAACTTTTGAAACCTGAAAAGACTAGTAGCTAGCCAGAGTCCAGGGGCCACAGGCCCCAGTAGGTCCAGTCCTGGTGAGGGGTTCGGGGGGGGGGGGGGGGGGCAAATCCCCGACACTAAATAGTTATTTGCATTAAATCAAGATAGAATGTTGCGAAGAACCTCATATTTCTTTAACAAACATGTTTCCATTTTCCTCAAACTGTCAAAGCAGAAATGCTAATGGAAAAGATAAATGACAAACTTTCTGGTCCATATCCTTTCAGAATTTTTTGGGGCATAATTATGCATTTGACAAATGTTGACAAACTTTTGGACTAAACCCATGCAAAATTGTCCACATTTCTTTTGACCTTTTCCGTCAGCAAACATGACGTATAATAATTTTCAAAAACCACAAAGGGGGAAACATTCCACAATCAACTTTTAATTTTAAATCTATTGTTTGAAAATAAACAATTGAAACAAATACAGAAATTGAAAGACGGCGATATCACCATGCCCTGAAAACATTGTAAATAAATTTAAATCTAATAATCAAATGCACATTTTACCGACATTTCTTTGGTTTGAGAGGCACAAAACTCAAAAAATATTAAAGGCATCTAGATAACTGTTCAATATTGTGAAGACATTTCACATTTTTTTTTAAACAATTTCTAAGTTTCATGTACCATACACTCAATTGATAAAGAAACATTAACTACTTCTACTGCTGAAAAGAATTTATGGAAGTCATAACTTGAATTCTTATATCCAACAGCAATATTATTGGCTCATCAAACGTACTGACAACAAAGCTGACCCATATAATTCCTTCGCGATTCCAATGTAGAACAAAGGATGACCTCTCGCACATGCGCAATACACCGACAGGAAGTTACATTAGTAGCATGCACTGCTGCTTTTCTTCTAAATTTAGATACGGTTCTCGGCGATCTCATTAATTTGTTTTGCGTTTTTTCCCCCCATTACTATTTTGAATTTCAGATTGATTTTTATGTTAAAAAAGGTAATTTTTATTAATACAACAATATGGTCGTTGAAGTAAGAGTAGAAGATGCAGAGGATAGGGAGAGACAGAGGCAGATCATTTGCTGTGGCGACCCCTGAAGGGAACAGCCGAAAGGAAAAGAAGAAGAAAGAAGAGAACCATAACCCGGAGTGGGATCATGAAAACCGTAATCATTACGACAAAACTGGACTAGTTGAAAGTATGTTATAAAAGAGCTCACCACGAGCCTTTCCTTGCTGGCATTCGTAGCGTGCACAGGCACAAAATTCTCCTCCTATCATAACTCTCCATCATCCGCAAAAAGCAGAGACGATATCCGATGGCCACCAAACCAGAACCCCTCATCGCCTCAACTGCGCCTAGAAATTCTGTCCATAAAAATTATGAACAGAATCGGTGACAAAGGACAGCCTTGGCGGACTCCAACTCCCACTGGAAACGAATCCGACCTGCTGTTACCAATACAGACCAAACTCTGGCTCCGGTGATACAGCGACCGAATAGCTCGTAGCAACGGATCCGGAACGCCGTACTCTCGGACCACGCCCCACAAGATCGTTCGAGGGACACGGTCGAAAGCCTTCTCCAAATCCACAAAGCACATGTGGACAGATTGGGTAAACTCCCATGCCCCCTCCAGAATCCTGTGGAGCGTATAGAGTTGGTCAAGAGTGCTGCGGCCAGGACGAAAACCACACTGTTCCTCCTGAATCCGAGGTTTGACTATCGGTCGGATCCTCCTCTCTAGTACCCCTGCATAGACTTTCCCAGGTAGGCTGAGGAGTGTAATTCCCACCCTCCAGGGAACACACCCTCCGGTACCCCTTCTTAAAAATCAGGACCACCACCCCAGTTTGCCAATCCAGAGGAACAGCCCCTGATGACCACGTGATGTTGCAGAGACGTGTCAACCAAGACAGTCCTACAACATCCGGAGCCCTGAGATATTCCGGGCGGATCTCGTCCAACCCCGGAGCTCGACCACCGAGGAGCTTTTTGACGACCTCAGTGACCTCCACTCCAGTGATGGGCGGACCCTCACCCGAACCCCCAGGGTCTTCCTCCTCCACGGAGGGCGTGTTGGTGGGATTGAGAAGGTCCTCAAAGTATTCCCTCCACCTCTCGACAACATACCCAGTCAAGGTAAGCAGCTCCCCACCTCCACTGTGAACAGTGTTTGTGAAGAACTGCTTCTCCCTCCTGAGGCGTCAGATGGTGGCCCAGAACCTTTTTGAGGCCAACTGATAATCACTCTCCAGGCCCTCACCGAACTCCTCCCACGCCCGAGATTTTGCATCTGCAACAGCCTCGGCTGCAGCACGTTTGGCCTGCCGGTACCCGTTTGTTGCCTCAGGAGTCCCACAGGCCAACAAAACCCGATAGGCCTCCTTCTTCACCTGGACGGCCCCCTTCACCGCAGGTGTCCACCACCGGATCCGGGGATTACTGCCACGACAAGCACCGACGACCTTACGGCCACAGCTATGGGCTGCCGCCTCAGCAATGGAGGCATGAAACATGGCCCATTCGGATTCCATGTCCCCCGCCTCCTCCAGAACGTGGTTGTATCTCTGCCGGAGGTGGGAGTTAAAGGCCTCTCGGACAGGGGACTCCGCCAAACGTTCCCAGCAGACCCTGATTACACGCTTGGGCCTGCCAGGTCTGGAAGGCAACCTCCCACACCACCGAAGCCAACTCACCACCAGGTAGTGATCGGTAGACAGCTCATCTCCTCTCTTCACCCGAGTGTCCCTAACATATGGTCGCAAGTCCGATGACATGACTACAAAGTCAATCATCGAACTGCGACCTAGGGTGTCCTGGTGCCAAGTGCACTTATGGACACCCTTATGTTCGAACATGGTGTTCGTGATAGACAAACTATGACGAGCACAGAAGTCCAACAACGAAATACCATTCGGATTCAAACTGGAGAGGCCGTACCTACCGATCACACCCTTCCATGTCACACTATCGTTGCCAACATGGACGTTGAAGTCTCCCAAGACAACGAGCGAGTTTCCCGAGGGAGCGTTCTTCAACACCCCCACCAAAGACTCCAAAAAGGGTGGGTACTCTGAACTGTCATTTGGTGCATAAGCACAAATAACAGTCAGGACCTGTCCCCCCACCCGAAGACCGAGGGAAGCTACCCTTTCGTCAACCGGGGAGAACCCCAACATTTGGGCACTGAGACGGGGGGCAACAAGAATACCCACACCGGCTCGCTGCCTCTCCCCATGAGCAACTCCAGAATAGAAGAAGGTCCAGCCTCTTTCGAGATGGATGGTTCCAGAGCCCAAGCTATGCGTTGAGGTGAGCCCGGCTATATCTAGTCGGTATCTCTCCACCTCACGCACCAAATCAGGCTCCTTTCCCGCCAGAGAGGTGACATTCCATGTCCCGAGGGTCAGAGTAAGTAGCCGAGGATCAGTCCGACAGAACCCATGCCTTTGGCTGCCACCCAACTCACACTGCACCCGACCCCTAAAACTCCTCCCACGGGTGGTGGGTCCATGGGAGGGCGGACCCATGTCTCCTTTTCGGGCTAGGCCCGGCCAGGCTCCATGGGCATAAGCCCGACCACCAGGCGCTCGCCTTCGAGCCCCTCCCCTGGGCCTGGCTCCAGGAGGGAACCCCGGTGACCCGCGTCCAGGCAAGGGAGACTGCTTCCTGTGCTCTCTCATGTATCATCGGGGTTTTTTGAATTGCACTTCGTCTGGACCTTCACCCCGGACCTGTTTGCCTTGGGTGACCCTACCAGGGGCATTTGCCCCTGACAACATAGCTCCTAGGATCATTAGATCACGCAAACCCCTCCACCACGATAAGGTGGCGATTCAGGGAGGGGTTGTTTTATTATTTATTATTAATATTATTATCAATGTTAATGTACATGTTATATTCATGTGCATTTTCCATGGTCGATTCCGACCAAAGGAGGCCTACTACTACTAATGTACGTACATTTATTATAATTATTAAATATTTATTTTTACATGTTTATCTTTAATATATTCGGTCAAATATATGTGTATGTGGCAGGTTATATGAGTTTGAGAGGGGGTTGGAACAGATTAATTGGTTTTCTGTTTTTTCTTATAGGAATAATTGTTTCAGAGAACAAACTTTTTGGCTTACAAGCTCGCCCCACGGATTAAATTCGTTAGCGGAGGTATCACTATTTATTTATTTTGACAGAGAGGAAGCAATATAACCAAAAATGTATTCAATAAAGAAGAAGGGGAAAAAAACATTTGATGGTGAAATGGGACTTTTACAAAATGAGTAATCAAATTGCCATTTAAAGTTTAGCAACTCGGTAAAAAAATAAGCATTTCATTTTTAAAGCACTTTTTTTACCTTAATCTGCTACCTATGATTACCAAAATCAGGGGAAAAAAAACACAATTGGGATTTTATAATCTTTTTTAGTGACTTTATATGCATTAAGTGACTAAAATCAGCAAAAAAATTTGAACTGTGAAGACAGTTTAAAGCCAAAACTGCATTTCCCACTATACATACTAATTATTTATAATATCTATTATTAGATAAACCAAGCCTCCCATTAAAAGGTTTTTAGTTTATCAAGAAGAAATTAGCTGTAAAAGCATCTTTTCACTTTTTTAACAGTTTATAAAACTTGGATCCAGCAGTCATAAAACTCAACTTTCTCTGACATTAAGCTGTGATTGCAAAGTTTAAACAATCCGAGTAGTTTAAATTCTCCTGACTTTATTGATATCTCAATAAACTTTGTTTTTTTGTGTTTACATTGTGAAAGAGAGCCGGCTAGCCTAACTAAGCTAAGCTAACTCTGCTACATCGACGAACAACTTCTATAACCTGTATTTTTCGCTTTACACGGTTTTAAATACTAAACTTCAACTTTATCCAGTTATCTAACTGTGTAAATCGCTCCTATTCCCGACAAACACGTGTGTCCTCCATAAACTCTGAAACTAATCGAGTTAGCAAACTAGCAATGCTAAGCTAATTCCCGATTAGCATCGTAAAGAAAACTTCGCCACGGCTCGGTTTGTTTCGTTATTTCAATAAAGTGATTAAAAGACTCGTTTACGTTCTGTAAAAGATCAAAGTGGGGGAAAAACTAAAGCGGAAAAGCGACACTAAACGTATAAACAAGTAACAAAAAAACTTACCAAGAAAAGTTTGAAAACTTCAGCAGCGCCATAGTAACTTCGGAGGAAAAAACATACTGACCCACGGTGACGTCATCATTTCGCCTCTCAAACGGGGTGTGATAGAGAGAGAGCGAGAGAGAGAGAGAGAGACCGAGTCGGAGTGTGTGTGTGTGCTGGGTTTTGGTTCAGGTTGAAGAGTAGTACAGTACAGTATGTAAAAGGTGATGAATAGCTGTAAACAGGTGATAGGTAGCTGTGATCAAGTGATGAGTATATGTGGATAGGTGATGAGTGGTTGTGGATATGTGGTGATTAGTTGTGGACAGGTAGTTACTGCCTGTGAGCAGGTGATGAGTACCTGTGGACAGGTGAGTAGTTGTGAACAAGCCACGACTCCAGACAGACAGGTAATGAGTATATGTGAACAGGTGATAAGTAGTTATGTATTGGTGTTGAGTGGTTGTGAACAGATAATGTGTAGCTGTGGACAGGTGGTGAGTAAGATAAGATAAGATAAGATAAGATACAGCTTTATTAATCTCACAATGGAGAAATTCACTGTTACAGGCTCTTGAGGTACTATCAGTAGGGGGTGCAAAAATAGGTACAAGTACGAACATACACACATACATATATATTATATAAGTAAATAAATAAATAGATACATAAATAGTATAAATTACTAAACAATAAAAGAAAAGAAAAGAATGGAGCAACTTTATAGATTGGCCTATACCCACAGACAGGTAATGAGTAGCTGTGCACAGGTGATGAGTACCTATGGATAGGTGTTGAGTGGTTGTGGACAGGTATTGAGTACTTGTGAGCAAGATGATGAGTACCTGTGCACAGGTGATGAGTACCGACAGACAGGTGGTAAGTATCTGTGAACAGGTAATGAATTACTGTGGTGAGTACCCGTGTAGAGATGGTGAGTTGCTGTGATGAGGTATTGTCTCCTCAGGAGTTTTACTGAATTTACATTTGTATTCATTCATTTTCTGAATCACTTAATCCTAATTAGGGTTGCGGGGAGGCTGGCACCCACCTCAGCCGACTCGGAGCGGAAGCAGGTTACACCTTGTACAGCTCACCAGGTCATTGCAGGGTTGACACGCACGCAACTATTCATACTCACGCTCACACCCGCGGGCAATTTGGAACAGCCAATGTGCATGTTTTTGGACGGTGGGAGGAAACCGGAGCATCCGGAGGAAACTCACACAAGCTCCACACAGAAATGCCCGAGCTGGGAATCGAACCCAGGACCCTCTTGCTGTTAGGCGGACATGCTAACCACTACACCACCGTACCGCTCTTGTTAATTATTAACATACACAAAAGCAGTGTAATACAGTGTTTGTGTGTTTATGTTTCATTGTTGTATTGTTCCCTGTGCAGTATATTGAACTTTTTGGGAAATGTTAAAAAATTATATAGTTTTAATATAAATCCAGTCTGAGAACCTCGAGAAGGTAAACAGATTTAGATTTCTCAATGTATACATCAGCAACTTCTTCTTCTTCAGAGGGACAGCACATGTTCGATGTTTTGGAGACAAAGTCAGAGAGGCTAGATTGAGATGGTTTGGACATGTACAGAGGATGGATAGTGAGTATATTGGTAGTAGGATGCTGAGGTTGGAACTACCAGGCAGAAGGCCCAGAGGAAGACCAAAGAGAAGATTTATGGATGTGGTGAAGGCGGACATGAAGGTCGTTGGAGTAAGAGCAGAAGATGCAGAGGATAAGGAGAGATGGAGGCAGATCATTTGCTGTGGCGACCCCTGAAGGGAACAGCCGAAAGGAAAAGAAGAAGACATCAGCAACATTGACGACAAAATAAAAATCAGCGCGGCTCCTTTGCCTCTGTAGTGAAAGCACAGTACATTAATACTGTATACCCAACAAATAACAACAAAGGATGTACTTCCTCAGAAAGCCACGACAAGCCCGTGTTCTCCGAGCACTACTGAAGAACTTTTACTGCTCTGCCATTGAGAGCCTCCTGACCTCCTGCTGTACTGTAGCGTGTGGTTTAGTGACTGTACTGCATAGAACAGGAAGGCCTTGCAGCGGGTGGTGAGAACGGTAGAGCGGGTTCTTGGAACTACACTACCCTGCCCCCACCACCCTGGACACGCCCTTTCTCCTTTCTAAGCGGTGGGAAAAGGTACAGGACACTAAAAGCAAAAACTCACAGACTCAAGAACAGCTTTTACCCACAAGCAGTTAAAAATGTAACCACCGCCACCAACACACACACACACACACACACACACACACTGACTGAATGAACATCATTCAGAGCATCTTCCTGGACAGTCAATTCTCATGTTTAGAGCAGGCCTCAGGCGTCATAACATCATATATTTTAGCAACATGCATCTTATAATTCAAAGCTCAACCTCTTATCCAATGTACCTTTGCACCTTTGACGTATTACTCACCCTTCTGTATATGTGAATACATGTATAGTCTTTAAATGCGTGAATATGTGGATAGATATGTAGGTGTATATAGGATATATGTACATGTGTATATATGTACAGTGATCCCTCACTACTTTGTGCTTCAGTTTCCATGGCTTCAGTGCATTGTGGGATTTTCAAAAATATTAATCGAAAAATAAAAAACTAAGGAAAAATGGGCAAAGGTTAAGGAAAATGCTGCAAAACAAGGCCAATTATGCAAAAAAAAAAAAAAAAACCCCAAACAAAACCAAAAAATAACCCAAAACCCCCCAACAAAACAACTTATTTATATGAAGTGCGCATCTGTATGCGTGTGTATTTATATTTTATTTTCCTTTTATGTATTATTTTTGAATGTTTGTTATTATAAGAGGCAGTGGTGGTCTAGTGGATAGGGCGCAGGATCGCTGATCCTAAGGTTGGGGGTTCGAGTCCCCACAGGGTTGTTACTGCGCCCCCCCACAGTGCGGCTAACTGGGTTATCAAAGGCAGGCCATGTCTCTCTGTCTATGGTGAGAGGCATGTAAAAGAACCATTGCTGACTTTCGTAAAGAGTTCGCTGCAAAGCTGTCAGCATGTTTCCGACCTGGAGAGAGATGGGCTCCGCAAGTCCAAATCAGCCCAAGTCTCGCCATGAAGGCGCCCCAACGACATCCCCGGATGTTAAGGGATAAGAGAAGTGTTATTATAAGCATTTATAACGTCGAGTATGTATTTATTAATATTATATACACATATACATGTACGTATACCTCAGTCAGGGGGGGGTCGATCCTACTTCGCAGAAATCGGCCGTCGCAGAGGGATCTCGGTCCCCGTTAACCACAGAAAGTGCGGGATCCCTGTATATGCACATGTATAATTAATTAATTCCTTAGTGCTAAACTGATTTTCATTATTCGTGCACCAGTTGACAAGAAAGATATCTTTATCTTTATAATATACCTGAGTAATATAACCACATTAATATATCTCACTAATGAACACATACACATGATTAAAATACCCCAGTAACATTCATTCAGTTTATGAACTGCTTAATCCTACTTAGGGTTGTGGGGAGGCAACTCGGGGCGAGGGCAGAGTACACTCTGGACAGCTTGCCAAGCCATTGCAGGGCAGAACATGCTGACAGCTATGCAGCTACTTTTAACGAAAGTAAGCAATGGCTCTTTTACAGACCCTCACCACGGACAGTGAGAGACATGGCCGACCTTTGATAACCCAGTTAGCCGCACTGGGGAGACAGCAGTGACAACTGTTGACAGTGGGGCTTGATCCCACAACTTTGGGATTGGTAATGCAGCACCAGGCCACCACTGCCCACCCCAATAATGCACCCACACTAATCATCATCATCATCATCATCATCATCATCATCATCATCAACTTCTTCTTCTTTGTAAATCCAAATTAATATGCCCCCACGAATTATATATCCTACTAATGTAGCCCAGGTTTGGCAAGTGCCATCGTAAATTCTTTCTTTCTCTCTCTCCCTCACGCACACACACACACACACACACACACACCGTCTACTTCACCATAAAATAATAATACTGTGGTTGGTATGGTGTACCAATTATGTTTCTTTTC
Source organism: Plotosus lineatus (assembly GCA_024760905.1). Lineage (NCBI taxonomy): Eukaryota > Metazoa > Chordata > Actinopteri > Siluriformes > Plotosidae > Plotosus > Plotosus lineatus. The sequence goes on from CM045738.1 coordinate 44,235,245, forward strand.
TTAAATTGATCTTTATTTAACAGTCTGAGACCAGATTGGATAATTCAAGGGGGTGGTGGTCATTCTCAAGTGCTATATTATTGGCTGGTCATCATATTCCCGGCTACCCCTTTATTTTATTTTTGTCCGTCGCTCTTGTCTACGCGCATGCGCAAAACGCAGGTTGGGTTTCGCGAGTGCGGCGTGCGAACAGTTATGCGCACGCGCAAATTGCATGTGGCGTAGACGGAGAGCGAGGGGGCGGAGTCTAAGAGCAGCGAGTCACGTAGCATAACTAGGCTAGCAGCAAAGAAGATCCGTTGGTAAGCGTGAATAAATATTTTATTTGTCAACGAGGATTTGAATGTGCATTAATTGAAAATATAAGCAATGGGGTTGAATATTTCCTCGGGTAGGGCGGTGTTGTGGTGAAGGGAAACGGTGCTGCAGGTTAAGTTTAGCTTTAGCAGGTGAGCTAACTGTGGCCTAATAGTGTAGCGTGGCTGCGCGGGAAGGTGTTCATACAGCTACGGTTTTAATCCAGTTTATTCATTCCGGGGAGAAAAACGATTCGGAAATGTTCACTGTAAAATTAACTGAACAGAATTGTGAAAGTAAATAAATGTTGAGGTAACGTGAGAATTTCTGCTGACTGGATTAACGCGCGCGTGCTGCATGAGTGGATCCGGGCCCTGCGCGTGCTCAGTGGAGAAATGACTGACTTCTCATTAAAATAAACATTAATTTAATTTTAACGAGAAATAAAACAACCTATGTTACCTTTTATTGTGCGCCTGTTTAGGTTCTATAGATTATATGATGCATTTAAACATGGCACAGCAGTTTTCTTTACCGTCATAAATACTTCATTGAGTTAATGTACTAAATATTTTAACATATTACTGTTGGTTTTTGTCGCAGTACTTGGGCTTGTTTCACATTTATGACGTCACAACTACATTTAAAAAAATAGGTCTAACTCATAAAATGTGATCATTTTCATGGCATGTGCTTCCCATGTGTTAGTTTTATATAGGCTTCATGCTCCATTGCATGTTCTCTCACCCCTTGTTAACTTTAACAGGTAAATTGAGTTGAGACTCCTCAGTGGACTGTGCTGTGTAATATCAGAGAAGTGTTTTATTTTATACCGCGGAAGGTTTATCAAGTTCCTGTAGGTGTCTGCCTCCCTGATTTTATGCACTTCTCTTTTTCTCCAGCTGGTCATGACTAGTGAGGTTTTTTTTTTATTTTTTTTTTTTTATCTTCTGTAGGTGATGGACATGAGCAGCAGTGAGTGTTTCGGATGTGGTCGCTCAGGACACTGGGTGAAGAACTGCCCCAATGCTGGGCGGGGCCGTGGGCGGAGCAGAGGTCGAGGAAAAGGTGAGGCTGGGTATTGTAGGGTCACCACCACCCTTGGAGCACGACCACATGGTTTACTCATGCAGGTTCCATGTGTTTTTTGCAGATCTGTTCTGCTACCGGTGTGGAGAGCAGGGGCACATCGCTCGTGACTGTGAGCAGACTGAGGACGGTGAGACAGCGCTTCATTATAATTTATATAAATAAGAGTGGTATAATTAAAAATGTCTTGTACGTGGTGATTAGTAATGCCTGATTCTTCCCCGAATTTATTAAAACTGTTCTGTCAGTATAAATACAAATAGTAGATATTACACATTAGTATTATTGCAGTATTACTACTCATCCCTTCACTCATTATAACATTAAAATCATCGCAATAATTATTCAGAGTTTTATAATTGTTTAAGAGATGTTCAGCGTTTGTTTTCAAGAATTGACACGTGTGACTCTTCAGTCTCATCATGTTTTGGACAGCCAGTCATTTGTGCTTGTTTATTAATTCAGCGTGTTATAACTGTCACCGGAGTGGCCATATTTCCCGGGACTGTAAGGAGCCGAAGAAGGAGCGTGAGCAATGCTGTTATAACTGCGGTAAAGCCGGACACGTGGCCCGAGACTGCGACCACGCCAACGAGCAGAAGTGTTACTCCTGCGGCGGGTTCGGACACATCCAGAAACTGTGTGATAAAGTCAAGTGCTACCGGTACGAGTTTGTATACTAATAATACTGCAATGCTCTAATGCTATCTTGATAACCATCACTGGTACTACTGTCGCATTGTTCTTTTAGAGCAATCAATGCAATACTAATAAAATACTATTAATGCTACTGTAAACACTGATTACTATTTGATATACTGGGACCCCTCGCCACTTCGCACTTCAATTCATGCGGTTTCAGTGTTTAATTGTTGTTATAAGCATTTATAGCGTTGAATATGTATTTATTGATATTATATACATGTATGTATACGTCAGTCAGGCGGGTCGATCCTACCTCGCGGTATTCGGCCGTGGAATTAACCGGGGAAAGTGAGGGATCCCTGTATACTATAAATACTGGTAATTAGAATTAATGCTACAGTACTACTAATAATAAGTACTATACTGGTTCGTAGAATACTTCTGGTAATTGTTACTACAATCTATGATTATTATTAGTGTACTAGGAACACTTGGTGGATATAGATTACTAGTAGTAGTATACCAATAATTACTAGTTTACTACTCAAACATCTAATACTACAGCAAGTGTTAAAGTATGATTTGTACAGTTAGTATTGTAATTACTTGAGTATCGTAGAGTAAATTATGATAACGGTGATACTATGTGATTAAAAAAAAAATAGTCATTAGAAATCGTAGCGTTTAAAATGCTTACTACCGTCGAGTACACTAGTTGTAATATGACGATTGTTAGCGTTATTAGGACGTATATCGATGCTGATCACTGCTGCCATTGTAGAAGATTAGTCTCAGAATGAACGGGTGAGTGTATAAGAAATCTGTGTGTGTATAAGAGTGATAACATGTGTGACACTGTCGTGCAGATGCGGCGAGATTGGCCACGTGGCGGTGCAGTGCAGTAAAGCGAGTGAGGTGAACTGCTATAACTGTGGGAAGACGGGTCACCTGGCACGGGAGTGTACCATCGAGGCCTCTGCGTAAACACGCCCCCTCCCTCTTCATCGGCCCCTCCTTTTTCACGTTGATGGTTGTATTATTTTCTGAGAATCCTCTTCATTGGCTAAAGGTGGGCAGACGAAGGCTTGTCCCGGCCCGGGAGCTGCTCGACATGTTTAAAGGAAAAAAAAAAAAAAAGAAAGAAGGGGTTTAAAAAAAAAATCTTTCTGAATTCAGTATCAGATGTGTGTTTAGTTCCGGTAGAGGTGTTGTGTAATAATGCTTTGTTTAAAAACCCCTGAACCGCGCCCGGTGACGCGATGACCAACGCGTGGAGCGGAGCACGGCGTGTTAATGCGGGACTTCACGCCACCTGCTCGCTCCACAAGCGAGCCTTCAAGAGACGGCAGACGGGAAAGCCTCGACTTGTTCTGTGTTCGGATTTTTTTGTTTGATGAATAAAATCAGTGGGGAAATGATGAGTTTATTTAAAGAGTGTGACGATGATAATGGTCACATACACCGGACTTCATATTCATTCTGAACACACACGCACGGAGTTTGTTCGCTACTTTCTGAGGAAATGTTCTATTAATAATTCACATAACAGGATCCTGAAATGCTGAGAAATCCTCATTTTTACTTTTATTTAGAATTTTTTTTTAAAGTACATTGCGTACTCATAATTACAAAGATTTCAAAAAGTAATTTCTCATTTCTGTCTTGAATAATCAAGATTAATAAGCTTGTGGCTTTATCACTAATTTGCAAAAGGAGAATGTTTTCACAGAAATCAAATATTATTTTTGTACAATATCACTTGGACTACTGTATAAAAATATATCATTTGCTTGTAATCTGTTTTTAAGTCAGAAGTAAAAGATGCAACTGAAGTCCTTTAAACATAGAAAATGTAATTTTAAACTATCAATAAAGCTGGAGGAGGATCTGGATGATGCTGATCGAATTCTCTTTTTATTTTCATTTTTTCTGCCGACGAGAGGTGGGGCGGGTCGACTCACGTGTGTCGTGTCTCGTCTCGTATTCACCGGTTTGGTCTTTGCCACACACTCTTATCCTTGAGCTTGTCCAAGAACCCAACAGTGGCGGCTTTGCTGGTACAATCTCCAGAGCCTGAAAACACCGAGCCGCCATTACACCGTTTACACTCGGTATTGGTTCTGTGTCTGTAATACCCCCATTTCACTGGATTACGGCATGCGAGGATTGTTCTGGAAAGGCGTGGAGCGCAGTCTACGGAAAAGAGCTTCGGCATTTTTACACAGAAAACGGGTGAGAAACCTGCGGAAAATTCTTACACTCTCGGAACGTTCACAGCATGTGCGGAACAGGTACGCCAAAGCGACCCCACGGAACACATGGAATTTTTTTTCCGTGAACCTGCTTTTGAACATGAAAATATTTGCCCTGGTGAAAGCAAACAGAAGTGGAAGAAGACTTCAGGAATGACTACGGATTGACACGGAAGATGACGGAATAATTGCGGTGCGTTTGCGGATGAACGTTTTTGCTTCCGTAAGTCTGCCGCGCTCCAGTGAACTGGGGGTAGAACTTCAAATCCGCAAGCATCTAAAATCTGATGGTGTGGCCAGAATTAAAATCTTGTGCACATTTGATAACTGCAGTGCGGTACCGATTCCTCTTTCCGCCGAGTCCAGGATCGCGTGTTGAGCAGTCGGACAATTTGAAATGTGATAAAACGAGAGTGGATGGTTTCAACTCCTTCAGACGCGAGTGCACGCGGATTAGTGTTGAGAGTTCAAAGTTGTGTAAAGCCTACAGATTCCCCCCTGAACGTGTTGACTGTGCTGATGGTCAGCGTTTTATTTTGATGATAATACTTCATGCTTGTCTCCAGAGGATGTGCATCAATCACGTTTACATTTTGCAGATCATGCAGAAGTCGTCGACACTTGTATACAGGAGTAAACAAATGGTTTCAGAAAGGAGTTGTGGCCAGTTCTGGTTTATAACACGATTTAATCTTTATTTAATATGGATTAAAGACGACCAATGGGTTCCTTTAAATATTCAGATTGTGAATCATTCTACTTCGAATTGAACACGTTCTTGTATTTTCCAGAGCTCGAGGCCTCTGATATTTAAATGCTAATCTTCATTTATATTCGAGGAAAACAAACAAATAGAAAGCACAGGAAGTGTTGACGTGTAAATAAACACAGGTCATAATGTTTAATTGGCTGCAAAATTAAAATATGATTTATATTTCTTTAATCTTGATGTTGTGGCGTCTGTGGAGTGTTTCGATGATCTGCGGGAGGATGTCCATTTCGAGTAGCGGCGTCTCCAGATCCTCATCCCACTGCGCCGAATGCCTGACTTTGAGTCTGTGTTTAGGTTTGAGCGAGCGCAGGGATTCGGTCTTTAGGCCAGCGTGCTTCTTGCCGATGCCCAAGATAAATGAGAGATCTTTGGCCAGGCAGAGACTCCATAGCAACAATCCCACGTTTCCACACAGCAGAAACAGTACCACCAGGTTATACGCTGCACTGGTGCACCGGTTCCTCACACAGGATGAGAAATAGGTTTCATTGAGACTGATGATGGCTCTGTCAGCTTGAGATGTTGGAGTGGTGCACGTAGGCTGTGCTGCAGTCAGGTTCTGATTCTTCAGAAGCCATAGTCTCAGGTACTGAATGCGACAGTCACAGTGGAAGGGATTAGCTGACACATCCACCACACGCAGCTGTAAAAACCTGTCGAAGAACCCTGGAGGAACCGTGAACAGCTGGTTGCGCTGGAGATAGAGCTCGGTGGTGTTTGGTGGAAAATCAGGAATGTGGTTCAAGCCCTGAGAGCTGAAGTTACACCTCACGCCTGATGATGGCGACTCCGAGCAGCTGCAGGGTGATGTTACGCTTTTCAGAAGAAGCAGAAGAGTCACAGCTACGGCGGGAGCTGAGATCATCCTGAGAATGGGACTGAGGGAAGGAAACAACAAAACATTACAAGTGTTTTATCCTTCTCACACTGCAGCCAATCAGAAACAAGTGCAGTGTTGTGTTTGTTAAAGAACACCATTGTACTGTACTATTTATCTGATTATCAGTGTTCGAGTTTGTAAAGCTACAGATGTTAGAACTGATAAACACTCATTCTGTCTCCACATCTCTTCATTCTGTCTCTCTCCAAGTTAATAAGAGAAAAACGTGGCATGTCTTGGGACTGAAGAACTGTAAAAAAGTGTAAACTCGTCAGTCCTGGAGCTTTCTACTCAATTACAGTTTCATTTCTGACTGATACAGCGGACTGAAACTGGAGACTCCTTCCTTACATCTTACAGAAATACAGAACAAAAGTATTTGTTATTAGTGTAGCATTCACGCCTCTCTCTCTCTCTCTCTCTCTCTCGCCTCCATCCTCTCTCCCTCTCTCCCCCTCTCTCTCGCTCTTGTTCTCTCGCTCTCGTTCTCTCTCTCTCTCTCTCTCTCTCTCTCTCTCGTTCTCCCACCACCCATTTATGAATTCCATCAGTCTATGTATTAAATTCTATCACTGTCTCTAATGGTTTGTATATATCTATAATTCACCAGATGGGAAATATCCACCCCCCCCCATCCATAATTCTTAAAATTGGTTAGTGATAGAGCACTACAACTTCTAAATAAACACGGAGTTCTTACTGAAGAGTAAAATTCGGGAATTCTCTGCTTTAAATCCATGAACAAAGTTTAATGACGAGGAATTTGATAAATAAAATAAATCAATGGGTAAAGCTCTCAGAATTTAGAAAGTGATGTTTTGCTAACTGGAATTCAATATTTTAGGAGTGTTGAAGATTCGTGCCCAAATAAATAAATAAATAAATAAATAAATAAATAAAAACTTCATCCAATGGCTAGTGTTGTTTCTGTGGTGGGTCCTTGAAATAAAGAAATTCAAGTCAGAAGTGAGCTATGTTTAACCTTTTAAGGCCCGAATAATTTTTTTGCACTTAAAAAAATAATTATCATTAGTTTCTCCTAATCAAAAAGGCTGCAGGAAACTCCCTGAACACATTTCTGTCAACAAAATTATAATAACACTCATATTAATAATAGCATAATAATAACAATAATAATAATACTCTTACAAATTCGTGAACAACACAATCCTGCGCAATCGAGGTCGTCTCACAGCTGACTGAGGCACGTGGGACCAAGCTGTGTTGCATCAGGCCATGCCACAACAAGTATAGAACACTTCAGCAGCACTGAGGACAAGGTGTCTGGTAGTTATTAGCATAGTTTGAAAGAGGACCATATGGTCCTGCTGGCGTTAAAGGGTTAAAGTAGCTCAATCAGAAATAAGTCAGTAGTTTAGCATGTTTATACCTGTTTTCCCCTAAGATAACGTTCCTCATGTTAATCTGGGATAAATACAGGCTTCCCAAATCTCATTTTGGTGACGTTCCAGACTTCAGAAGTACAGTATGTAAATACAGTCGGCCCCCCAATTTTCGAAGACCCCTGTGTACAAAATCCCCGGATTACGAAATACATTTTCTTGAGTTTCCGTCCCCAAGATACGAAACAACCCCCATTTACAAAAATAAATTCAAAATTCAAACGCGCCAATCAAATTTCACACAATGTGTGAGTTGCTCTCTCATTGGCTGTCTCTCAACATCCCGCCCCGCTGGCCTCCCAGATAGAGATAGAAGGAAGCTTCACTCTTTAGTTTTTAGTTTATTTTTTTAAGTTGTTTAATTCAGGAAATGTTTAATAAATGTGGGCGCATTTGAGCTCATCTGGAATTCCGATCCCTCAAGGAATCAAATTAAAGTTGAGTTTGTTAAGCAGGGAATACGCTTTGAATTCAAGTCTTGTGGGTGTGGCCCGCAGCACGCGGCGAGAGAGAGAGAGAGAAAGAGGGAATAACGCTTTAGTTTTTAGTTAAATTTTTTAAGTTGTTTTAATTCAGTAAATGGTCACGCAGGGAATGCGCTTTGAATTCACGTCTTGTGGGCGTGGCCCGCAGCGTGCGCCTGTGAGAGAGAGAGAGAGAGAGAGAGAGAGAGAGCAGGAATAACGCTTTAGTTTTTAGTTTTTTAAGTTGTTTAATTCAGTAAATTTTTAATAAATGTGGGCGCATTTGAGCTCATCTGGAATTCCGATCCCTCAAGGAATCAAATTAAAGTTGAGTTTGTCAAGCAGGGAATGCGCTTTGAATTCACATCTTGCGGGTGTGGCCCGCAGTGCGCGTGCGCGAGACAGAGATAGCGAGAGAGAGAAAAAAAGAGAGAGATAGAGAGCTAGAGAGAGAGAGAAAAAAGAGAGAAGTGTGTGTGTGTTAATAAAAAAATGTTTAATAATGGTTTAATTAGTTAATAAAATGTTTAAATGGTTTAATAAATAATTTTATTTTACTTTTAACACATATTTCATACAAAATGGTGTATTTTATCTTATATATTATAAGGGTTTATGGGGTTTATCCAGTCCAAAGACTGGAGTCTTGGAACGAATTAGGCGTTTAACATGTAAGATGCGACCCCTACTTACAAAATCCCCGCTATACAAAGAGGGCTCTGGAACAGATTAATTTCGTAAATTGGGGGCCGACTGTAATATGTATTGTTCACCAGCATGAACCATATTTCCAGCCCCTTACATTGGATTACTTTATTTAACGTGGCACTACTTTTGGAATTAGTTTAGACTGATTGTACTGTATTATGCTAATTAAGAAATACGCTAAGGATTATAACATGCCAATACAGTGACCCCTCGCTACTTTGTGCTTCAGTTTCTGCGGCTTCGGTGCATCGCAGGTTTTTCAAAAATATTAATAAAAAAAAGAAATTAAAGAAAAATAGGGAAAAAGTTAAAGAACCTGATGCAAAACAAGGCCAATTATGCAAAAAAAAAAAAACAACAACAAAAAACCCAAAGAAACAAAAAGGAAAAAAGACCCCAACAAAACGACTCACATTTTTATGTGAGGCGCGTCTGTATGTGTGCGTATTTATGTTTTATTTCCATCTCATGCATTATTTTTGAATGTTTAATTGTTATTATAAGCAATTATAGCACTGAATATATATTTATTGATATTATATACGCATATACACGTACGTATATGTCAGTCAGGGTGGTCGATCATACTTCACGGAAATCGGGGGTCGCGGGGCGGGCGGCGGGGGGTGGGGGGGAGAGATCGGAGGGATCCCTGTCGTGTAAATAACACAATATCATGGCTATTTTATCAGTCCTGCCATCATACCTGCAGAAAGATTACGAAATGTGGTATTTATGCACTTATAAATAAACATGTATCTATCACATGTGAAATTGTGACTTTTATGGGTCTCTCATCAACATGCCTGAGTAAAAAAAAAATATGAATCAATACTGTTAATATTTAGATTTTTCTCATTTATTCATTTTCTGAATTGCTTAATCCTAATTAGGGTTGCGAGGAGGCTGGCGCCTATCTCAGCTGACTCCGAGCGAGGGCAGAGTACACTCTGGACGGCTCACCAGGCCATCGCAGGGTAAAAGCACACAGTGAGAGTGGGGCTTGAACCCCCAACAAATTATTTTTTTAAATATTAAATGGAATCTTAAGAATTTCCTAAAGCAATATTACACTGGAAATAAGTATATACTGAATTATCATCAAACATTTGATTTGTACCTTCATCTGTAACATTAATCATATGATAATATAATTATATTTTTGTAATCTCAAATAAAACATATTCTGTGTTTAATGATTACAATAATGTGATCATTAAAAATTTACAGTACAATATTTAAAAATAGTTAAATAAATACAAAGAGATTTAAATAATTTCCCATTTGGCTCAAAGTAAATGTGATTATCGTAATTATAATATAAAATAAAGAGAGATGCGAGAACATACCTGTCAGTGTTCGTATCTGATGAAAACACAGATATTTCCGTCTCATCACTTTCTCAGAGTAAAGAATTCAATTATCAACTCTTTATAAAGCTTTTAGGAAACACTGTAGTAAAATTTTATTTGTTATTTATTTCTCTGTTTCTGTTCTCGCTCACTGAGCTGTGTGGTACTGATAACGAGCCCCACCCCATTTTCTACCCTTATTTACTCAAGGGATATTTATTATTATATAATGGTCAAACTGCCAGTTAGCATAAAAAATATAATCATAAAGGAACAATAATGAATCAAATAATCAGGGTAAATGAATTAATCATGAGCAGAATAATACATATTTAAATTGTGTTTATTAAACTATGCAAATTTTTTGTAGCTTCATGAAACATCTATAAATCTAATGCTAGCAACATAGCAAGTTACCCAGATAGCATGCTAGCTGATTAGCAACGCAGTAAAATGATACTTTTGACAAGTTTATTCTCAATATAAGAAATAACTATGATGTTGGGATGTCTGTAGGTTTTAAGAGTGAAATGAATAAGTGAGTGTTAGAAGAATAATCACACACATGGAACGTTGAGTCTCTGTGAGACGCTGATAAGTTTATCAGGACCAGAAACGCTTCATTCACCGGAGCCAGAGTTTGGTCCGTATTAGTAACAACAGGTCGAATTAACTTCTGGTGAGGATTGGAGTCTGCCAAGGTGGTCCTTTGTCACCGATTCTGTTCATAATTTTTATTGACAGAATTTCTAGGCGCAGCCAAGGCGTTGACGGGTTCTGGTTTGGTGGCCATCGGATCTTGTCTCTGCTTTTTGCAGATGATGTTGTCCTTTTGGCTTCATCACACCAGGACCTCCAGCTCTGATGTTGTCCTTTTGGCTTCATCAGACCAGGACCTCCAGCTCTGATGTTGTCCTTTTGGCTTCATCAGGTCAGGACCTCCAGCCAGCTCTCATTGGAGTGATTCGCAGTCGAGTGCGAAGTGACCGGGTGAAAATCAGCACCTCCAAGTCCGACGCCATGGTTCTCAGTCGGATAAGGGTGAAATGCACCCTCCGGGTCGGGACTGAGGTCCTGCTCCAGGTGAAAAAGTTTAAGTATCTTGGGGTCTTGTTCACGAATGAGGGAAAGATGGAGCTGGAGATTGACAGACGGATCGCTGCAGCCTCTGCTGTAAAGCAGAGCCTGCACTGGTCCGTTGTGGTGAAGAGGGAGCTGAGCCAAAAGGCAAAGCTCTCAATTTACCAGTCGATTAATGTTCCAACCCTCACCTCTGATCACGAGCTTTGGGTAGTGACCGAAAGAACAAGGTCATGGATACAAGTGGCTGAAATGAGCTTCCTTCGCCGGGTGGCAGGGCTCTCCCTTAGAGATAATCAGAATGTCTTCAAAACGCCTCCCTGGTGTGGTGTTTCGGGCATGTCCAACCAGGAATAGACCATGGGTCGACCTAGACCACGCTGGAGAGACTATGTCACTCAGCTTGTCTGGGAATGCCTCTGTGTCCCCCCCCCCAGAAGAGCTGGAGGAAGTGGCTGGGGAGAGGGGCATCCAGACCTTATTGCTTAGGTTGCTGCATCTGTGACCCGACCCCAGAAGAATCAGAAGTAGATAATGATGATGATGATGATGATGATGATGATGATGATGATGATGATGATGATGAGATTTTATTCTGTATAAATGTGTGAGACAGTGCTGAAATAGTAAAGGAATGGAAAATTACATTATTATAAAACACATGTAAACACAGGACAGAGCATCTGGAGAGAGAAAAACCCCAAACTTTAGAACACAGATTACAGGGTGGAGCTAATTATTCATCACTTTTAACTCTGTATCACAAATCACCCACTACTTACTACCTAGTGCACTATATACTGAACTCACCATTTTGTAGTGGTGTCTTTAAGTGACCACCAAGTCTACAGCATTCGCTTACACTTTACTCATCCGAGTCGTAAATCAGTAAAGGTTTAACCCATAAAAGGGTTAACGCTCAGTAGGACCATATGGTCCTCTTTCAAAAAATGCTAACTACTAGACGTGTGCTACTACCATTCAGAACACATTCTATACTTCTGGCATCGCCTGATCCGACACAGCTTGGTCCCACGTGCCTCAGTCAGCTGTGAGACGACCTTGAGTGCACAGGATTGTGTTGTTCATGAATTTGTGAGTGCTATTATTTGTTTTATTATTATTATTATTATTATTATTATTATTATTACAGACGCTCCCTGACTTACATTTTTAATTGCTTTAGGATGGCCAAACGTAAGTTGAAAGTGAACGTAAGTTGTTCCAGTGACGTATGACGTATGACGCTCATACTGTATCTATAAGTACCATTACTGTATCTCATAAAACACCCTTAAATCAATTATTATAAACATAACATTGTAAAAAACAATGTAAAAGATAAATTTTAATCAAATTCACTCATCAAATATCAAATACAATATCAAATATAACCTTTAACATTCTCTATGATTCGATCTTTCTGCTTGTAAATGGTTCCAAGGGTCGACGGATGGTCACTTTACATGAAGCTGAGCTGAATCACATGACATAAAGCTGAGCCGACTCACTTTACATGAAGCTTAAAACAGCCAATCAATGCTTACAATATGTGAGGCGCTCAATACCGAAAAAAACAAACAAACAAAAATCCCGTAAAATCGAAAAAACGTAAAACGGTTGAACGTAAGTCGGGGAGTATTCGGAGTGTTTCCTTAGACATTTTTAATTAAGAAAAACTAATGTTAATTTTTTTTAACTGCAACAAATAATTCGGACATTAAAGGGTTAAAATGAACTCCGGAAGGGTTCCAAGTAGAACCATTTTTGAAGAGCCTCAAATTGAGCCCATAGAAAAATTTGACGAACCTCTTCAAGGGAAATTAAATTGAAACTTAAAAAAAATCTTGCATGGGTCTCAGTGTATGCCGGCGGGCACCAGGTCACCTGCAAAGACAGTATGAGTCGCCCGCGGGCCGGTTCACTGGTATTTTTTGAACAGGCCCGTGCTCCATAGCACCACTCTCCATTGAACTGCATCTAATTTTTTTAAAAAATTAAATCAATATCTTCACATAGATGAATATAATTAATTATTGAAAATAACATATAATTAAAGGTAAATTGATCAATTTTTTTTATTTCCGAAGTGTGTATCGACCCAGTAGCCTTTCACATTAATTGGTACGCAAGACGTAGCTCTCAGTGTCGAAAAAATCGGTGACCCCTGGTTGATGCACATTATGTTAATTCTTCGCGAGGGAAAGAAAAATAAATAATAAATCTGCACACAGGGGGTGACATTGTACTGTGAAAAGTAGCAAAAAGGTCACATGATTATCACATACTTTTGTCAGCAACATGGAACTCGTTTGTGTCTGAATGAAAGCAGGTGGACAATTCATTCCTATATAGGAACCAAGTCGTGGTTGACGCATGTGCACATCAACTCGTATTATGTGTAGATATGCACAGTTTTCTTTTTGTCAATTTAATATCTGTACACTGTTGCAGTGGTGACCTGGTGGTAAGCTACTGGATTATTGAGCCTAAGGTTGGTGGTTCAAGCCCCACTGTCCAGGGTTGTCACTGCTGTCCCCACAGTGCAGCGAACTGGGCAATCAAAGGTCGACCATGTCTCTCACTGTCCATGGTGGGAGGTTCATTTAAAAGAACCTTTGCTGAATTTTGACAAGAGGAGCTGAATAGCCATCAGTGTGTTTATGGCCTGGCAAGCTGTCCAGGGTGTACTCTGCCCTCGCCCAAAGTCGGCTAAGATGGGCACCAGCCTCCCTGCAACCCCAAATAGGATTAAGTGATTCAGAAAACGAATGAATGTTACTTTTGCCATTTGTTTCTTCTTCTTTTCCTTTCGGCTGTTCCCTTCAGGGGTCGCCACAGCAAATGATCTGCCTCCATCTCTCCCTATCCTCTGCATCTTCTACTCTTACTCCAACGACCTTCATGTCCGCCTTCACCGCATCCATAAATCTTCTCTTTGGTCTTCCTCTGGGCCTTTTGCCTGGTAGTTCCAACCTCAGCATCCTACGACCAATATACTCACTATCCCTCCTCTGTACATGTCCAAACCATCTCAATCTAGCCTCTCTGACTTTGTCTCCAAAATATCTAACATGTGCTGTCCCTCTGATGTACTCATTTCTGATCCTATCCATCCTCGTTACTCCCAAAGAGAACCTCAACATTTTCATCTCTGCTACCTCCAACTCTGACTCCTGTCTTTTCCCCAGGGCCACTGTTTGTCTTATGAAAACTGACAAATTAATGTCCTGTACTTGTATCTTCAAAACTGTAAGTAAAAACAACTTGATAATGAAAATATAGATACAACCGTGTTTTGGAATCGGCTTTGGAAGGCTTGCATTTCATTTTAGTTTAAGGTTTGGAAAATCTTTTAAAAAGAAAAAAGAACAAAGGGAGCAGTTTTTTATGTGATGTTTAATGTTGTTTTATTTCTCAACATTGTCACAGTTTGACATGAATCAGACCTGAAGCACGTACAAACAGATCGCATATCAAAATGAGAGCGTTTCCTTTCACCAAATCCTGCAGCTTTTACTTCTTCTCTTTATGGAACAGCAGCAGTCCGGTGGCTCAGCGTGAGAGACGATCAACATGTCCAACTGTCCATTCGTCTTCAACACACATCCATCCATGCAGAGCACGGCAACTGGCCACCACTTTCATCATCATCATCATCATCATCATCATCATCATAATTATCATCATATCCATATTATGTACAGTGATAACTTCTGGCCCTTGTTCATTTTCTCACACTGATGATCAGATGAGTGATGGTGTGCTACTCAGTTTTAGCATCTCAGTCCCTCCCTCCTTCTCATTTCTTTCTTTCTTCTACACTGGATCTGTGAAAATGATCTGCATGCTGCACTTCAGAGAAACACAACGCAGTACAACAGCAATTTCAACATCAAAACTACCCCCAAAAAAAAAAAAAAAAAAAACCCAAAAAAACAAAACAAGGCTTGTCCAGACCGAGTGTCCGTCAGCTCACAGTGAAACGAGACATCTGGACAAAGCATGCTCCTCCCCCTGCCAAGTCATGAAGAACCGTCACAATATCACCACACTTTTCTCATGAGCTTCTTGAGATGATAATGATGTAGAGAAAAGAATGAAATATTCTACACATTTCCAAAAATATCCGGATTCACCAGGAGGAAGAAACCTGCCGTCTGTACTGAAAAACACTTTTAAAACGATTCTAATTCCTTTGAGGAAAAAACAAACAATAACAAACTGTCAGTTTTATTTCTTCTCCTGCTCGCATCTGTGTGGTTGAGAAAGAAACAGGTTCAATGTGCTTCGAAAGTTTCATTTGCCTGAAATACATTCTGTATAAAATTCCCCATCGTTTGGAAGGAAAGAGATTTGCATAAATGGTCACATGATTCACCTGAATCTTTACAGGAACAACACAAGTTGCAGAATGAATTTCTCTTCTTTACACCATTGCACTTAATTGCAGACGTAACACTGATTTATTTTTGGGACACACACACACACACACACACACACACACACACACACACACACACCCCCACACACACACACACACACACATAAAACCACCCAACCAAACAAACAAACAAACAAAAACATATCAATCAACAATTAACAGGACACACACTCGACATTTAACATTTCAGTAAATTCCCTGCGAGTGGATCACTTTTTCTGAGCAATAGTGTTCCTGTGGAAAAATAAACGTGAAATATCAAGGATGAAAAAATGAAACTGAAAAAAAAAAGTAATACGGGGAATAAAAAAAGATTAAAAATTACAAAAATTATTTTCAGAATAAAAATGTAAACACCTCAGAAATTAATATTAATAATTAAAGCAGGAACAAAACTAAATTTCATAAAATATAATCATTAATCATTCAACTAACGCACAGGAAATAAAAAAAGACAATCTTAATTAAAAAAAAAACAAACCCAAAGGTTTCCAGAAAAAGCGGGAGAAAAAAAATCTATATAAAATAAGATTAATTAAAAAAAGGAAAAGAAATACAGAGATCCCTCACTTTCCGCTCTGGGGACCGAGACTCCCCCGCAACCGCCGAATTCCGCGAAGTAAGATCGACCCCCCTGACTGATGTATACGTACATGTATATGTGTATATAATGTCAATAAATACATATTCAACACTATAAATACTTATAATAACAATTAAACATTCAGAAATAATGCATAAGATGTAAATAAAATATAAATACACACAGACGCGCGCGCACGCAGATGCGCATCTCACATAAAAATGTAAGTCGTTTTGTTGGGGGGTTTTGGGTTGTTTTTTGGTTTTTGTTTGTTTGGGGGTTTTTTTGCATAATTGACCTTGTTTTGCAGCATTTTCCTTAATTTTTTGCCTATTCTTCCATAATTTCCTGATTTTTAACATTTTTCGATGAATATTTTTGAAAAACCCGCGATGCACTGAAGCCGCAGAAACTGAAGTACGAAGTCGTGAGAGATCACTGTACATAAATAGAAACAGAAGCGAATATGTAATTAGAAAAGAAATAAATGACTTAAATAAATAAAATAAACATGTGCATTAGTTGAAAGAATAACATAATTTTATAATTTAGTTTATTTGTGAATGTTGAGGTATAATTCTTATTGTTTTTATTTTTTCCCCCTTTATATTTATTTGTTGAATTTAAATTGTGTATCGCACTTCGTCCTCCTGAACTCAAAACATAAATATTGCACATTAGAGTAAAAACTTTCAGTCACTGGCCTTGTATAGTTTTGTGCATAAACTTCTGTAGAATTTGTGCGACTGTTACGTATCTACTCTACAGATTTTACTGAAATATTTACTTGATTGCATCATTTCCTATAAAAAAAAAAAAAAAAAAATTTTTTTTTTGGAATTTTCCTTCATAATAGAACTAATTATTTTCTACGTTCTCGAGAAACGAGATTAAAAAAAAAAAAAAAAACCTAATCAAGTGCTCAGTGAGTGGGACGTCGAGATCTCACACTTTCAAACTGAAATGTATTGAACCATAAACCGAAATCTGAACTACAATAGAAAAGTGCTGCTTAGCTCCTGGTTTTTGTTTTTTTGTTTGTTTGTTTGTTTGTTTTGTTGTTTTCAGCTCTACCAGGAAGCCTGAACACTTTCCGACTTTATAGCTTTATATTTCAGTGCAGCTGCTTCTGCCTTATTTTTCTACAATATTGCAAAGGCATCTAATATTTCAAAATATTATCTCTGAACATACAGTACGTCCAATCCTGACTGCACTGCTTTCTCTAATATTTCATTCCTATTGTTTCATATTTAAAAAGCTCTCTGAATACGTATGTATATATATATATATATATATATATATATATATATATATATATATATATATATATATATATATATATATATATATATATATATATATTTTTTTTTTTTTTACAGTATATAGAACATTTTACAATGGATGCAGTTTGTACACTAAACACAACAACACACAGGATAGAGTTCTACACAGAACCGAGTACGGTACACACACAGGGATTATTGGCACATTTATAAATGAGCGCGAAAGACAACATGTAAAGCTTTGTTTTTATCCACAATAAATACACCGAAGTCGAGAACAACAGCTCGGCCGGTTCCTCAGAGCGTCGATGATCGTCCTTTATTTGTGTTTCCGACCTTAAAAACAGCGTGAGGTTCTACGTATGACACTGGAATAAGGTTTCAGAGATTGACGAAGTTCTGACAGAAGACGTCTCAGTCCTGCTCCGTTTCTTTTTCCATCAGTGGAATCGCTCCAGCAGACGACTCCTTCTACACAGAGCTTCCGACTAGGAGGACTCGGAAATCCCTGGAAGCGTCTCCAAACCCCCAGAATATGATCTCAGAAATGATGTGGAATTTTTCCCCGAGCGCCGCTTGAATCCTCACACCACCGTGCTGATACCACATTGTTTGGGTTTGGAAGTGACGGGACGCGGTGCTGATGATGACGCGAGCTGCTGGTCCCGATGTTGGTGCCGTTGTTGATGAGGATGGTGTTGTTGATGACGACGGATGTGGTTGTGAGGGAGTTGAGGAGGGGGTTGATCGTGTGAGGTAAAGACGTTGCCCGAGTGCTGGCGGTGGAAGCGGAGATTGACGGGAGGCGTGTCGTAGTAACGGTGATGCTGATATGGAGGAGGGTTCTGTGGGAGAGAACAGCTTTGGGAACGGTGGGTGTCGAAGTGAGCCTGGGCAGTGTGATGCAAGTTGGTGGGGTGGGGCTTGTGGTAGATGAGATTGGGGTGGTGTGAGGACGAAGGCGGAGCAGGAAGCGGAGGATGAGGTGGAGGTTTTCCTCGCTTGCTGCCGAAGAGTGATCCCAGCAGTGTGGAGGAAGAAGAGGAGGAAGGGTGGTTGGTGCCGGAGTAGTGTGGACGAGTGGGACACTCGCGGCCGGACGCTGCTCTACGAGGCAGCTGAGGAGGACTGTTAATGATGGAGGCCTGCGGGGAGGGGTGGGGGGGGCAGAGACAGTTCAGGAACAACAATGTCACGTTAATCATTCAGGACAAACAATGCTAGACTTCATGAGAATGTTCTCATCTCCACCAGAGAATATCATCACTTTTTCCTCCAACATGGTAGCAGCGCTGGAACCATTGCTGGCCTAAAAAGGATGCAGTACCGAAATCCTGCTGGGCGTGGCATCAGAACCTTGCGTGACAAGTTTAAGTTCTCTGTTTGTGTAGAGCAGCATGGTGGGGGTCAAGATTTGTACATCCGCCTCACAACAAGAAGATCCTGGATTCAAGTCTTGGCCTCAGCGAATGCATTTCTATACGGAATTTGAATCTACTTCCTGTGCTTGTATGGGTTTCCTCCGGGTACTCCGGTTTCCTCCCATCGTCCAAAGAAATGCACATTCGGACAATTAGCTATTTTAAATTCCCCTAGGTGTGTGTGTGTGAATGATTGTGTGCATGTTGGCCCTGTCATAGACTGGCGAGCTGTTCATGGGGCACCCTGCCTTCACCCAGAGTCACCTGAGATAGGCTCCACCCTCCCCACAACCATAATAGGATTAAGCGGTTCGGAGAATGAACGAACAATTAATAATTGTTTATGTAAAAAGTGAATATTTTTGTTATTGTTTATCTGTATTCCTGCGCGCGGATCATCCTTGTAAATAAAAACGATATAGCAGGAAGGTTCCTGAACTGTAAGAAACGTTCTTGAGATGTTTTTTCTTTTAAACACTATTTCTGGTGTCGTGGAACAAGCAGCAGCACCATGTCAGTGAAAAAGGGATCAATACTTATACATCGAAATAACTCGAAAGATCAGAAACATTTAATACCAAAAGATCTTCGCATCACATTCCTACATCTCTCACATTTCATATTACAGAATTAAAATTAAAACGATATGAGCGGAATTGATCCAGCTGAAGGAAGAGGTGATGCGGCGACATGTAGAAGAAGTGTTTAAAGAAGAATTCCACCAAACATCCATCATTTAGTACAAGGTTCTCCGTTAGGAACAGAACCTGGAGAAAAACCAGCACTCGATTCCACGGGGTTCATAATAACACAAGCTAAAATCTCGCCTTCCCCCACCAGGGTTCTCTTCCAGAAGGTTCTCGGATCTTCTACATCCCTGATCTTTCCTCCTGTCAAAGACCAACTCTCACAGGAGGCAATCAAGACGGACACTTTCAGACATTTCACATTTGCTCTTATCCAGCGCAACTTACAACTATAAGTTTTATACAACTGAGGGTTAAGGGCCTTTCTCAAGGGCCCAACAGTGGTGATAGTAGGGATTGAACCTCTGACCTACAGATCAGTCACTCATTACTTTACCCACTAAGCCACCACCAGAGAGACAGGGTTCCTCGGTGGTTCTCTGGATTACTGAGATCATTTACAGTTACCTAAAAGGGTTTTACCTGGAACTGAGAACTTTGCTGTGATCCAGTTCTGTACAGAACCCTTAAATGGTCCTCTTAAAGGACAAAAAGAACTTGTTTTTCCTACAAGTGCATCTCCTTTGAGTGTGTCTATAATGAAACATCAACATCATTCAGTTCTACTGGTAAAGCTCTCTGAAAATGAATCTTCTTGGTTTGTCCCATGAGAGGAACCTTTAAGTGTGCTGGATAGAACCTTAGAGTGAAAGACCTAAGCAAAAGCAAAAACAAAAACAAAAAATTCCTCTGTTCCTTACAAAGCACATGGCAGTAAAATAAGAGTTTAGAAAAGTACAAACTTTTTAAAAATCCAGAACTACTACCTAAAGAACATCTAAAGAACCCTTGAAGAACCCTTTTTATTCTAAGATTGTTAAGGGAAACCATTTGGTCTCATTTCCATCCATGCCTTAAGCATCAAAATTAGAACACTAAGATCAAGTTCCCACCTGAAGAACCTGTAAAGAAGTATCCTTCGCCATCGGAAGCTATTTGGTTCCTCTAAGTACACTCCAAGCCCTAACCAAAGTTCTGCACCATCTCTTCATAGCAAGCCAATGCAGTAGTGCCATCTTAACATAGAGACAAAAACCTATTCGAACATCAGAACCAAAGATCCTCTTGAGGTTCTAAAATCAGTTTGTTTGTGGATTATAGACCTTCTGAGGTGGAATCCTCCTTTAAGCACTGAAATATCTCAAAGCCATGAGAACATGTTGTAGAACAAGCCTGGGGAGAACCCTCACATGCATCTCATCAGGATGATGGGAGCAGATTGTTGACATGCAGAAGGAGAAAAGGCAAAAAAGGTTGAAAATTTGGCTTCAGTGTTTATTCTCACCTGGATGTTGTGGACTGGTGGGTAAGAGCTGCTGCTGTAATCGTAAACACTGTCCTGATCATCATCATTTCCATCTACTGATTCTGAACCTCTGTATCCTTCTACACCTCTATAATCACTCTATCCTGCAATGATTCCTAACCACCTGGAACAGAACGGGTTCCCTTCTGAGTCGAGGTTTCTACCTCGTGCCTCAGTTCCTCTGAATTGTTCCTAAAGGATCTAAATCTCCATGTGAAGTTCTGTAGAGCGGCGTGATGAGAAGTTCTACCGTTACCTTACCGTCACTCTCTCCCATATCTTGTCAAACATCTGATTCAAGGCCACAAAGAAATGTATGAATGGTGAAAATGTGCTAATGAAATCACATTGAAAAACTTTGATTCGCGAGAGCGCCTTCATTTCTTTACCCGCGTTCATACTAAGGAGCATCACTGTGTCCGATGAGCGTAAATATTTCTTTGTCTGTACACGCGCGCTAAAAGTAGGCTAACATTCTGTTTTATGCAAATTAGGTATGATTTTGTAAAAATAAAAATTATTTCTGCGGCACTTCTGAGCACACATTGCTAGCACAATTAGCTTTCATTGCTAAGCTAATCTCATGATAAAAGCTAAGTGCAAAGTTTACAGTGTAGCATAAATAAATAAAAATAAAAGTAAAAATATAAAGTGGTAAATAATGTTAATGAATAAAGGCTACCCCTGTAAGTGACACACCCACACGAGGTAAACAAGTCCATTGCTTGCGTGAACGTAGAGTTTGGAAGATGATGATTCAGTGAATGAAGCGTAATGTCTACGTCATGCCTGTAAAGGTGTAATGAGACCATGAGGAACCACATGGATGTGGAAGCAAACAAGATGGTGGCGGTCAAGCGAGGGTTAGTGGAGAACATGCTTGCTTTGTGGAACACGCAGGAACATGTTCAAGGTTCTGCAAGCAGTTCGTGCATGTGTGTGAGCAGGCAGGTTAGGAATCAGTAGTACCAAAAACAACAACAACAACAACAACAACAACAACAAAAAAGCAAACATAAAGAATGTAAAGAATCATGAAGCGCCAGAGGGTGCAAGAACATAACAGAAGTCAACTGGTTTGCTGGTTAGCGGTTCGCCGTGGTTTGTTTTAAAGGTTAATGCTTATGCTTTATGCATTGCATTCTTTTTTAAGAGTGCATATCATGACCAGAGAATAAACCGGACATCCACTGCTTCCTACTTACTTCCATATTGCTGTCTAGTGATCCTGCACTGGTGCGGCGGCCCCGCTTGCCTGCCCGGGACACGCAATACCACAGATTAGAGATGGGCTTCACACCAGAATGGGCATCACACCCTTTACTCTAGGAAGCGCCAAAAGGGAAATGGGAGCAACACAACAAGCCTCGTGGAGGATCATTATGGATCAGGGTCAGAAGTCAGGGGTCAGGGGTCAGAGGTTGGAGGTGAGGGGATGGTGGTGTTTTAGCAGGAATATGACCTAAAAACGCTCATGAACAAAGGTCCCTCATAACTCAATAAGTCTGGACCAGTAGTGCAGTCAAAGCAAACATTGCATGTTTTCGATAATGGAAATATTTTCAAGAGTTCCGATTGGTTCCTTGGTGTATGTAAACTTATGCTGTCGTTAGACCCTTTACATTTCCAAAATATTTTCCCATTCAGGAATTTTGATTGTTTTGTTCCAGAAGTTTGGAAATAACCCGAGATTGTGAACGAATTAATGAAAAAAAAAAATGTGTTCTTATTTTGCTCTGCATGTCCAGGTCAAAGGTTACTGACAGGCAGAATGCTAAAAAAAAATGCTAAAAATAATTCTCCTGCCATCTCAACAACTTTGAATTTAAATTTTAATTAAAGAAATGTTTGCAGCATGTTACATCACAAAAAAAAAAACCCACTGGATAATTAAAGGGACTCCTAGAGCGCAAACCTCTGCCAAGTTAAAATATATAAAGTGTACAGTACCCCTGTTGGGACTGCTAAGAAACTAAACTTCCAGAAGAAACATCCAATCACAATGTTAAAAAATCTCAAAAAAAAAAAAAATCTTTGACTCTGAATTTGATATCTTACTAAAATTTGATCGGAGATTTTTTTTTTTTTTTTTTTTTTTTTTTACGTAGAACTGCGGGCAAACACACCAAAGGTAAAGCATAACCTCATTGGCAGAGGTGAATAAAATAAGAACCAATCAGTAACCCATCTACCTGTATAGTAAGTACCACAATTATTGGCACCGCCCAGTCAATTCTATTGAATGATAACCAGCAGATAGCTATAATTAAATATATAAACTATATGAGCTATATAACTTTATATACGTTGTATATAAACTTTATATAAACTATATAAGCTACAATATAAACTACCAGCAGATAGCTATAATTAAATATATAAACTATATGAGCTATATAACTTTATATACGTTGTATATAAACTTTATATAAACTATATAAGCTACAATATAAACTACCAGCAGATAGCTATAATTAAATATATAAACTATATGAGCTATATAACTTTATATACGTTGTATATAAACTTTATATAAACTATATAAGCTACAATATAAACTACCAGCAGATAGCTATAATTTCACGAGGTAATATTTGAATGTTTGCTTTGGGAAACTACGCTGCTGTTCAAGGCATTTAATACAAATATTTTTAAACTCACTGTGATGAGAAATGCTTCAGATTGGATGCCATCATTGGTCTTATTTAAGGAACCACTTTGTCGAAATAATGTTTTTATTGCTTCTTTTTGGTTTTAAGCTCAGACGGTGGATGGTTATGTATCAGAATCTGGATAAAATCCCTGTTGCCAAATCAAGAGTGGACAGCTGAGTGAAATTCAACTGTGAGAAAGTCAAGACTAGACATGAATGGAACTGTGAGCATTTTAGCTTCATCTGAACTGGAGGGTTGGATGGCGGGTAAAGGTAGAAGGTTTGTAGGGTGGTCGTGTGGGGTGGAGAGTGGGGGGAGGGGGGGGGAGGGGTTTGGATGCGACAGTGCTTCATATACACGACTGATTATAACTCATGCCACAAGTAAAAGCTTCAAATAATGGAGGGCGTCGTCTGTGATATCGAAAAACCAGGACGAAGCAGCAAGGTGGGGTGGAGACTTTATGGGTGGAGTCTGACAGGGGGTGGAGTTTGAAAGGGGAGTTTAGAAGGGATTATTATTATTTTTATTTGGGTTTTTTTTTTTTACGAGATACAGAACATGACATGACATTTGTCTCAGATGTGAATGTTCTGTGAGTTTTTACTACCGTATAAAATGGTTCTTATTTATTTGAATGGATTTCATTACATCATCTCTGATGGCCAACTGACCGCAAACACTGAACCGAGATCAAATTATAACGGCACTTAGAGATACACGGGTAATCTGGGCGTTATGGTTGATGGAATCTATGAAGCAGACCTGTTTTTTTTTTTTTTTTTTTTTTTAATTTAATGTGTCAAGTGTGAGATCACCTCAAGTGCCTTTGATCAGATCCACATGATCGTCAGTTGGAGTTTTGCTCGTTGATGTATGAGATTTGATGATTAAGCAGTTACATCATTAACAATGAAACATCACACAATTCAAACATATGAAATGTTATAAAGACAATATGAGGAGAGCGTGAGAACCTCGAGGTTGTACAGGATATAGGGGGAGACGCGTATCACAAATATAATCCTAATCTGATCAAATCTGCATCAGAAAACTAGCCAAACTACGAGCAACCAAAGTAACGTCTGATTCGTCTGACACACAGAAATGAGCATCATACCACATCACTCTCTAATTACTCATTTAATATTGAAATAATATATTAATTAGTGATTGATCTACTTTGTTTATGTTGATTGTGTTTATGTATTATTATTATTATTATTATTATATACTCTATTACATACTGATACATACACAGCTATATATTCAATTATTACTTGTTAATTTATTTAGGGTGGCACAGTGGCGGAGTGATTAGCACGTCCGCCTCACAGCAAGAAGGTCCTGGGTTCGATTCCCAGCCTGGGTGTTTCTGTGTGGAGTTTGAATGTTATCCCATGCTTGTGTGGGTTTCCTCCGGGTACTCCAGGTTTCCTCCCACAGTCCAAAAACATGCACAGTAGGTTCACTTTCTGTTCCAAATGACCCCTAGGTGTGAGTTTGAATGGTTCTGTGAGTGTAGGTCCCGAAATGGCCTGGTAAGCTGTCCAGGATGCACCCCAGCCTTGCCCAGAGTTGACTGAGATGGGCATCAGCCTCATCGCAACCCTAATTGGGATTAAATGGTACAGAAAATGATTTATTTATTTATTTACAAATGTATTTACCATTGAATTCACTTATAACCGCAAATTATTTACTCATTTTACTTCTATACAGTATTTAAATATGTACTTTTTAATTATTTATTTGTCAAATTATATACTGACACCCCCCCACCAGTGCAGCTCATTGGGTTATCAAAGGCCGGCCATGTCTGTCACTGTCTGTGGTTGGAGGTTCATGTAAAAGAACCATTGCTGACTTGACAAAAGTAGCTGCATAGCTGTCAGTGTGTTTCTGCCCTACGACGGCCTGGCGAGCTGTCCGGGGTGTACTCTGCCCTCGCCCGTAGTTGGCTGAGATGGGCGCCAGCCTCCCTGAGACCCTAATTATGATTAAGTGTTTTAGAAAATTAATGAATGAGAATACACTGAACTTTTTTTTTTTAAATCTTCCCTACATTTATAATTTCCTCTTATTTAATTGTGAAGTGATTAATTAATTATGTTCATATTTAGTGTTAATTCACATACTCCATTTCTCAGTTATCGATGTACTTCTCTATTTACATGATGAAATTTTACTTAATGTTTAGTGAACTATAAAATAACTTGTACCAGATAATGAATATTAATGAGCCCCAAGGCTTGATTTTTGAATATTCAGAGTAATGGAGAGGTATGAAAAAGAAGTCAATATTTATTTTAAATAAAGCTACAGGACTTTTTTCTTTCACAGATACTCTGGATTTTAGATCTTAGTTTTATTTGGATGGATCATCAGTAAGGACGTGTCTGATGGCTATTTTATAATCACTCCATTTTTCTCTCATCACCTCAGCGCAGATGTTCCTGTGAGATCTGTACATACTGCATACACATACATAATACATTCATCTACATCTGTCCATCTTCATCTGTACATCCACTAAACTACACCTATACATTCTTCCGGCTACATCTACACCTGTAGATCTATAAAACTACACCCATGCAACTATACGTCTTCAGATCTACATACTGTATATACATCTTCTCCAATACAGCTACATTTATATAGCTACTGTTATATATCTATATCTATACACACAAATCCCTGCAGCGGCCCAAAGCTCACCGGTTTCAGAAAGATCCCGCAGGGAGCTACTGAGCGCGCTCCTCTTTAGCCCCTCCCCCATGGCGTACGTGTCATCCAAGCTGGCACGGCTCATGGTTCCATTCCCCGCCTCTTTCTTCAGACCAGACATGCTCTGGGACATACTGGGCCTCACCACACCTTTCTGCTTCTCCAGCTCAGCTGCGAATGTAAAGAAAATTAACATTAATGAATATAAGAGCGACACAAATTTCTCTCGCATTCAAACACTGAAGAGCAGTGCTGGTAGCAGGTTTAAAAAATAAATACTGCACTTTAATAATAATAGCAACAACAACAACAACAACAACAACAATAATAATAATAATAATAATAATAATAATAATAATAATAATAATAATAATTGGGGTAGTGGTGGCCCAGTGGTAAGGTGCCGGATTGCGGATCCCAAGAGTGGGGGTTCGAGCCCCACTCTCAACAGTTGTCATTGCTGTCCACCCAGTATAGCGAACTGGGCTATTAAAGGCCGGTCATGTCCCTCACTGTCTATGGTGTGAGGTTCATGTAAGGGAACCATTGCTGACCTTTGAACAGAGTAGGCCTCATAGCCGTCAGTAAATTTCGGCTCTGTGATGGCCTGGCAAGCTGTCCAGGGTGTAAACGGCTATCGCCCAGAGTCGGCTGAAATGAGCATCAGCCTCCTTGCAACCCTAATAAGCGATTCAAAAAATGATGAATGAATAATAATAATAATAATAATAATAATAATAATAATAGGCTGTGCGGTGGTGTAGTGGTTAGCTCATCCACTACACAGCCAGAAGGTACTGGGTTCGAATCCCAGCTGGGACGTTTCTGTGTAGAGTGTACATGGTTACATGGGTTTCCTCCAGGTACTCTGGTTTCTTCCCACAGTGCAAAAATATGCACAGTAGGTTAATTGGCTGTCCAAATCACCACTAGATGTGAGTGTGAATATGAATGTTTGTGTGAGTGTTGGCCCTACGATGGGCTGGTGAGCTGTCCAGCGTGTACCTCTTCTTCCCCCAGAGGTGGCTGACATGGGTGCCAGCCTTCCTGCAGCCTTAATTAGGCTTTTCAATAGTGCAATAGAATAATTTTATTCAGATGCCGGAACAAACGCTCTGTGATGCTGTGTTATTGATGTCCTCCAGGGGGCGCCCTCTAACACTGCATTACTGCCTGTGTTTTTCTTCATTTTCTGTCTGATTTTTATTTTACGCTTGTTCTAAAGTTCTGAGGTTCGACATTGTACCAGGGTGTCATCAACTCACTTTAATGATTACACTAAAGAAACTAAAGCTTATTTTACTTTGATATTTTGAGGACATTAAAAAAAAAAAAAAAATTGACAAAAAAATTAAGAAAACATTTTTTTGCTCTTCAACGGAATTGTTTTAATTTTGAACGGTTTGGTCGATTATTCCAGTAAAACAGCTCAAAAACTATTTTAAGTGCTTTTTTAATACTTTAAAAAGAATTAAGTCATCGTTAATATTCATTGTGAAAAATTGTAAGTGTGCAAACAGTACATGGTGAGCTGAATGGTTAGAAAAGCGATTCTCAGCGAAAGGCCGCTGGTTCAATTCCGAACCAGCAGGAAAACTGTCTGAAGGCACCTAACACCCAAATTGCCCTTCGGGCATCCTCAATATGCATGTGGCAGCCCACCGCCCCGAGTGTGTCTGTGCACTCATGCTGTATTGGTGAAATGCAGAGGAAATAATTTCCCTTAAGAATTAATACAGCATATGATAAAAACCTTCCAGCAGAATTGCTGAGTGTTCGCTTTAGGACTGAGACATGAAATTAACTTCCAACTCCATGGAGAATCTCTCTTTAATCATTTTATCTACTCAGATTTTTATTTTTAACCCTTTAATGCCGGTAGGACCATATGGTCCTCTTTCAAAAATGCTAATAACTACAAGACACATTGTACTCGGTGCTTCTCAAATGTTCTATACTTGTTGTGGCATTGCCTGATGCAACACAGCTTGATCCCATGTGCCTCAGTCAGCTGTGAAACGACCATGACTGCACAGGATTGTGTTGTTCACGGATTTGTGACTGTTATTATTCTGTTATTATTATGTTATTATTAGTATTAGTATTATCATAATTTTGTTGAAAGAAATCTGCTCGGGGTGTTTCCTCAGGCCTTTTTGATTAGGAAAAACTAGGAATAAATTTTTTTAACTGCAAAAAATAATTTGGCATTAAAGGGTTAAGCAACACTGCAAACTAATGCTCCGTAATGAACATCGTAGCTGCTTACACTCAATACGGTATTTCTCCATCTCCTGGACCTCAGCAATGGACTCTCGCAGGTCATCTGTAAATTTCTTGCGGTCCTGGGGGTTCGGAGCATTGAAGATGATAAGAACCTTCAGATCGGAGCCTGGAATGGCCGACGTCAGCCGGATGCCGTTGGGATAATCTAAAGAAATTTGCATAAATATCACAGATTATTTTATCATCATTACTATCATTTATATTTACAATGTTCCTCTTGGCTTAGTAAGAGAATATTCATATTTTATTTTAACTCCGTCATAAATCTGACAGAACCTCGTTATATACCATCATACCCTTGCTACAGTCACTCAGAAACTAGTTATACACCTGTCATAACCTCATTACACACCTATCATAACCCCATTATACAAGTTATTATAAATGTGTCATAACCTAGTTATAATCCTGTCATAACCTCATGACAAACCACATTATACATCCATCATGACCTTGTAATACACCTGTCATAACCTCGTTACACACTCTTCATAACCTGGTTATGACAGTGTATTAAATTTTTAATTCCTATATGTATATTAAAAATGTTGAATAAATATTAGTAATAAAATGCTAAAACATTATTACTGTAATATATATTTACTCATGTGAATATCGCTTACTGTCATGGTTACGATCTGACTTCACAATAAAATTATTAATATTCATCATATTGTAGAATTAGAAATTTTTACAGCTCACATCATTTAGTACTGATGACAGTGTACAACCTCCTCATTAAAAGATTATGACGGAGGAATGTTAACCCTTTCACGCCCGAATTATTTTTTGCAGTGAAAAAAAAATTCACTAGATTTTCCGAATCAAAAAGGCCTAAGGAAACACCCTGAACACATTTCTTTCAACAAAATTATAATAATAACATAAAATAACAAATAATAATAATCTCACAAATTCGTGAACAACACAATCCTGTGCACTCAAGGTTGTCTCACAGTTGATTGAGACACGTGGGACCAAGCTGTATTGCATCAGGTGATGCCACAGCAAGTATAGCTAACAAGTAACACTTGAGCAGCACTGATTACAATGCGTCTAGTAGTTATTAGCATATTTTGAAAGAGGACCATATGGTCCTACTGGCGTGAAAGGGTTAAAATTGTTGTTTTTGTGTGTAAAAAAAATTCTGAGAGTATAAAATGAAAATATTGTTACCGCCACATTAGTGCTTTATGTAATTTCTGCCATGGTCTCTTTGTTAAATTAAATTGTAAAAAATAAATTTTCTGTCATATCAGAATTGCTTAAAATTTTACAATTTTATTTGCTAATTCCTTAAAAAAAGTATCAACTGTCAGCAGGCAATGCTACACAAACTAGCCAACACACCTAACATCTATTACATCAACACCTTCTGCATTTTAAAAATCATTTCATCCAACTATGTTTTACTTCCTTTCACGGGTAAATTATTTCCATCATCAGCAGACATGATATTCTAGCACTGCATTAGCTTTTAGCCATGATGAACTATTCAGCTGTGTCAATAAAAATAAAGCATTTATTATTTATGATGTAATTTTTGTGGCGTGTTAAGTTTTTATTGTGTTACAATAGCGTTAGCTTTGGCTAGCATTTCGCTGAAAGAATGTTATCATTGGCCGTGTAACAGCATACAGATGACAGCAGGGGGAAAAAAAGCGTAATAAGATTCAGGAACCTGAGAGAAAAACAGAAATCTGCCCAAAAGGAAGGAAATAAAGTCAGTAAGGTGATCTTACTGCTTTCCCACTGCACCAGGTCATGATTTATTATGATTACATTACATATGCTAACATTGTGTTAATATATAAAGGTTAAAATTCTTACACTGGTTCTCGAAGAGCAGGACCTGCATGCCGTACAGAGAGAAGGACTGTCTGAGGCTGTACGTCACCGAGTTCTTCTTCTTCTGGAAAATTTTAGTTACCTACAAAAAAGAGGAAGCGAGAATTGAAGAGCTGGGAGAAGCGCTAACAAGGTCAAAACAAACAAACAAATAATAAATAATAAAAAAAAACATCTGTTTCTGTTTGGAGTGTTTACGGTGCTCGCACCACCAACAGGTCGTTAAACAGGAAGATCTCCCGCTGATGAAGGCCAAGTTTCTGAAGCTTGTTCGGGTCTGGAACTTCAAACAACCGACAATAACACACCAACCTCCGATGGGGGAGAGATAGAACCTGAACACACACATATACGCACACACACACACACACACACACACACACACACACACACACACACACAGACACACACATATACACACACACACGCACCCACACACACACACGCACACACACATACATACACACACATGCACACACACACACGCACACATGTACACACACAAACACACACATACACGCACACACACACACACAAACACGCACACACACACACACACACGCGCACGCACGCACGCACGCACAAACACACACATGCATGCATACACACACACACACAAACACGCACACACACACACAAATACACACACACACACACACACACACACACACACTAATTTTACTTTGAATAATTTGTCCTTTTCAAACTGAAGAAACAAATGAAATAGAAAGAGAGTGAATAGAGAGATAACAGGGAGAGAGCAATATATATATAGACAGAGAGAGACAGACAGAGAAACCTAGAAGCAGAGAGAGAGACATATAGACAGGAACATGTAAACAGAGAGAGAGAGAGAGACATTCTGGCAACGAAAGAGAGAGAGAGACAGAGAGAGAGAGAGGTTGGACAAGAGAGAGACAGACAGACAGACAGAGAAATTGAACAAGAAAGAGACACAGAGAGGGACACAGAAATAAACAGAGAGAAAGTGACAGAGAGAGAGAGAGACTTACACATCCCAGTCCCTGATGGAGAGATCCGATCTATGATAAGAAACGACAAGAAAATGTAAATAAGGTAAAAATTATGATGAAAATTTTTCACGATAATTAAAATGTGAAGATATGAAACTGGTAGCGCATCACGGCGCGGAGTCCCACACTCAGAGGAACGCTCTTCCACATACAAGATAACAGGCAGACATGATTGGCTAGTGTTGCTTTGATTGACAGGAAAAACAGTAAGCCCCTCCCACTCAAATAACACAACTATTTACGCTCTTTTAGAGTCCTAGACATGGATAGGTATGGCACTGGTGGGACAGGAGCTCATGACTGCCGTACAACATGTAAGGAAACTGGGTTTATTGATTGTGTTTTACGTGTAACGCTTAAAAAAAAGTGATTGTTGTAAATGTTAAAGGGGGGCAGTGGTGGGCCGGTGGAAAGGTGCTGGATAACTGATCCGAAGGTTGGGGTTCAAGGTCCACTATCAAGGGGTTGTCACTGCTGTCCCCCCCAGTACAACTAACTGGGTTATCAAAGGCCGGCCATGTCTCCATTGTCTGTGGTGGGTGGCTATAAGAGAACCATTGCTGTCTTTTGTGAAGAGGAACACAGCCGTCAGCATGTTTCTGCCCTACGATGGCCGGGCAAGCTGTCCAAGGTATACTCTGCCCTCGCGCTATGTTGGCTGAGATGGGTGCCAGTCTCCCCGCTACCCTAATTAGGACTAAGCAGTTCAGGAAATGAATGAATGAGTAAATGATAAAGTCCATCACTGGTCCTTCACAACAACAGCTGAACCTTCTAAACAATATTCGATCTCAAAGAACTTACTGGCTTCTTCCCAACAATGAGCTTCTCCACTTTCTGAACCTGAGACACATGGTCTTCGTTGGTCTTCAGTTCCTTCTGTCGAATACGCTCATAGATGCCGATCAGCATGTCCCGAGGGATGTCCTCACCATCGTCCACTCCTGGTAGTTCCACAAAATTCAACAAACCAGATTAACCAAATTAAATCACGGACTTCCACAGACCAGACCTGAAGCTCCACTTTTTTTCTAAATAACTTCACATTCTCCTCCATTAATGATAAAGATTCTACACCATCTAATCCGACCTACTGTACAACGTCTTCCAAAGAGTTTTCTAGTACCAGACAGTTCTGGAGAAGGTATCAGTGATCCTGCTCACCTCTGAGATTCTTCACAAAGTCCTCCAGTTTCATCTTGCGCTCAGGCTTCACGTTGGGGCTGTACATGTCCGTGTTAAGGAGGATGATGGCGAAGGCCAGAATGAAAATGGTGTCTGGGTTCCGAAACTGGCGCACCACGCCTGGGTTGCAGATGCAGTACCGCTGGCTGATGCGGGGGGGGAAAAATCACAGGTATAGTACATCTGCTGAGCAGGTCTCCATGCGTTGTTTGGATGGAGCATCCATGTTCTCACCTGAAAGCCTCGATGAGGCGTTCGACCTTCTGTGCTTCCCCTTGGACTCGGATATGCGCCTGGAATTTCCTGAGAGCTTCGTCCAGCTCCATCCCTGAGAAGTCCATCTCATCCACCACACAGCTGAACAAACAGCACACCATCAGTAAGCACAACCTCAGCAGAGATCAGCGCTTCAGCGCCAACCCGAATAAATCCCTGACCGCCGCTCTACTGAACGCTTCACTAACATCCTGCTTTAAAGTTCTGCATTACAGAGACGTATGATTATGAAAAATAAAACATGAGCGCGTTTCTTTTAGTGCTTTTTTTATCCAGAGCGTATACTCCTGGGAATTCTCGTGATTTTTCTGATGAATGAGGAAACGTTCGCGTGTGTGTGAAATCTGAGCAGAGTGGAACCAAAGTGAGCAGCTGCCTGCTGATGAGATGAATTCCTATCCAGGATGATTTATATTTAATTAGGCACACACTGTTTAATTTAGTAAAAATGGAGTGTGTACAGACATGCAGCGATACTCTGAGGACACAACGCTGAGTGTCCCAATTAGAGATCAGACACTTTTTAGTTGACTGGAAATTTCAAGTCGTATCAGGACTAAAGTTACAAACAGAAGTATTTATTACTGAAATTCCACGCATCATGATTTAGAACGGCCAGCGGTGGCCTGGTGGTAAAGGTGCTGGATCACTGATCCCAAGGTTGGGGGTTCAAGCCCCACTCTCAACAGGTTGTTACTGCCCCCTAGTACAGCGAATTGGGTTATCAAAGGCTGGCCATGCCTGTCACTGTCTACGGTGTGAGGTTCATGTAAAAGAACCATTGCTGACTTTCGACAAAACGAGCTGCATAGCCGTCAGCGTGTTTCTGCCTTGCGATGGCCTGGCGAGCTGTTCAGGGTGTACTCTGCCCTTGCCCAGAGTCGGCTGAGATGGGCACCCACTTCTCCGCGACCCTAATTAGGATTCCCGGGATCCAAGCTACGGGACTAATGAAGCCTACAAGTGGTGATGAAAAGGAAAAGCGATGCTGATGAAGGAGTGAATATGTCACAGAGGGATTTTTTTACTTGGTAAAAAGTGGTATAATTATAATAATAATAACAACAACAACAATAAAAATATTAATAATATCATCATCAGCCTAGTATAAACAACACACTCACTCTAACACGTCCCTGTTGAACTGTTTTTGTCGGTTCCCCAGGAACTCGCCGATCATCTGCCGGCTCAGGCCTTTCCTCTGAAGCAGGAAGTGAGCCACACCCACAGGTGTATCTGGAACAAACCCTCTTTCTGTCAGGTACTGAATACCTTTCTCTGGCTTTCTGAGAAAGAAACAAGGAAACAATAATCAATGTCTCAGTCCGTTGCCACACTGACATTTGATCATTTAACTCAACAGCGAAGGCTGGAAAAAACACAGACCAAACACATTTACATCAACAATTAGGGATTTCGCTAAGAAAAACACACAGCAAACAACACACCATGAGAAACAAGACACACAATGAGAAACACTCTGATTGAAGCATGCCAAGAGAGACACACCGAGTGAGACACATGAAGAGAGACTCAAAGAGAGAGACTTCGCAAGAGACACACAGAGAGAAACAGGGAGACACAGAGAGACACAGAGAAATTCACAGAGTGAGAAACACACCAAGAGATACACAGAGAGAGAGAGAGACTCAATATCAGAGACACACAGAGCGAGAAATGAAATGAGATACACAGAGAGAGGCAGACAGAAACACACCTTGAGAGACATCAGAAGAAACACACGGAGAGAAACAGGGAGAGACAGAGAAATTCACAGAATGAGAAACACAGAGACAAACACTGCGAGAAACACACCAGGAGTTACAGAGAGAGAGAGAGAGACACAATGTCAGAGACACACAGAGAGAAATGGAAAGAGATACACAGAGAGAGGCAAACAGAAACACACCTTGAGAGACATCAAAAGAGACACACAGAGAAAAACAGGGAGACACAGAGAGACAGAGAAATCCACAGAGTGAGAAACACAGAGACAAACACTGTGAAACACACCAAGACAAACACAGAGAAAGAGAGACACACAATGTCAGAGACACACAGCGAGAAACAGGGATACACAGAGAGACACAGAGAAATCCACAGGGTGAGAAACACAGAGACAAACACTGTGAGAAACATACCAAGACAAACACAGAGCGAGACACAATGTCAGAGACACACAAAGAGAAATGGAAAGAGACACACAGAGAGAGGCAGACAGAAGCACACCATGAGAGAAATTCAAAGAGTGAGAAACATAGAGACAAACACTGCGAGAAACACACCAAGAGATACAGAGAGAGAGAGCGAGAGAGAGAGAGAGAGAGAGAGACACACACACACACACACACACACACACACACACACACACACACACACACTGTGAGAGACACACAGAAATAAAAACAGAGAAATACGCCAAAGGAAACACAATGAGAAACACACAGAGAGAAATACAGGTTGAGAACACAAACACTGTGAGAAACACACAAAGAGAGATCACAGAGAGAGACACACTGTGAGAGACACACTGTGAGAGACACACAGAGACCACTGAGAGAAATATACCAAGAGAGATCACACAGAGAGACACACTGTGAGAGACACACAGAGACACACTGAGAGAAATACACCAACTGAAACACTATGAGAAACACAGAGATGGAAATACAAATGAGAAACACAGTTCAGCCAGTGGCTCAGTTATCTATCTATAAGATTATAGGAAGACGTGTGAGACGTTAGCGCTATTAGCATGAAAGTTGAAGCTTCAGGAGACTGTACAGATGTGGTAGCGTGAAAACCGGAGAGAGTAACAGATTAAGGTGTTGCGCACTGTTACTGAGTCATTGAAAAGCATTGTGGGTAATGTAGAAGACTCTTAATGGAAGTGAAAGTAGATAAACATATCCAAGTTTAAATTCTTGGCCGTGGTTGGAAATCATATTATCGTACAAATCATTTTTGTAAGTTTATCTTTGATCATTTGGAACACGAGGTTGAGTTAAATGAAATTAATTTCCGGTCGAATCCAAAAGCAGATATAGAATAATTACTTCCCTTAGTATAAACCACAGTACGTACTTGTTGAAGAGGTTGAGGCCAATGCGGTAGTGTCGCTTGCGGATGATGTCGTTGCTGAAAGCCGGAGAATCCCAGCTGTTCCGTGTCTCCTTGTGGTACGTCTGTTTGCTGAGTGTCTGCTCCCTCATGCTATCCCGTGACGACTCTGAGCTGCAGTTGATGGTGTCAGTGGAGTTTGAAGTGCTGTTGATGCTGTCGTTGTCGCCATCAGAAAAGTCTGATTCTGATTTGCTCTGTCGGTTCCCGTTGATGGCCAGATGGCTCTCCAGCTGTCGGTGCCGGTGCCTGATGGGATCCTCATCCCGGGAGAGGGCGGATACTCTGGGAGGTAGACTGTGCGTGATCTGTTTGGGACTGGCCTGAGGTCCAGCCGAGGTCCTGTCACAAACGTTCTGTGTCTTGACTGACTCGATATCTGAGCGGTCGCTTACTTCCACCGAGCTGTCACTGGGTGGTTCAATGGTCAGGAGCGGAAGGTGGTCGATACGAAGACGTGACTCCTGACACTCTATAGACGGTGTGCTCCGGCAGCTTGTATCCGTGTCCATTTTGTCATCCTTAGTGTCCATGGGCCAGTAATCCTGGGCGGGGTTAATGGAACGCTGATCGAACTCAGTGCAGACTGCTGGATCCACTGTATGCGAGAGCTCAGTAGGAGGACAAAGATCCTCCTCATCGATAAAAAGTGTCACACCGCTATAAGATGCCATCATCTCATCCAACTTACGCTGATCAGAGGTATTAGTCGGTTTTACTTGATAGGATATCTCACCTTGTCTGTCCTGAACCTGCTCAGGTTCCTCTTCCTCTTCCTCGCGGAGACTACGGCAGTTCAGGGCATCATCGATAGATTCAGCCAGTGATTTGACCTGTCGAGAGAAAGCATCCTCAAGCTCTGTAATCGTGTCGCTGAGGTCATTTGGAGGCGTGGGCGCGGTCACGTGTATAGGAATCATTTCTCGACTCTCGCTCTTCACTACAGATCCCATCAGAGAACCCTCCTCTGTCAGAGATAACTGCTTCCCATCGAAAAAGGAACTCGGGACTTTCTCAGGTCCCTCAAAAGAAAACTGCATTCTCATGTTGGACAGAACAATGCGCCTTGACATCCGATTCTCAGACATAGAACTTCTGAGACGCTCAAAGTTCTTGTTCATTTGGTACTGCCGGAACGCCGTCTGAATGGTGCGAGCAGCATGTCGACTGATGAAGCGCCCGCCATACTTTCTCTCTAACATCTCCACCTGAAAGAAGCAAAACAACAGACTAAGAAGAAGAAGAGCAAGAGAAAGAAGAAGAGAAGGGAGAAAGGGGATGCATGCACGCGATTTTTAGTCTCAGCCAAACCTGCTTGTCCTGCAGATCCGTAGAGAGCTCATAGCTCTCAGAGAGCGAGCGCGAGCGTTTGATGGCCTCTTCCTCCGCTTGCTTGCGGAGGATGGATTGTGAGTGTTGGAGTTTGGGCCTCCGTGGACGCTGAGGACCAGATGGGGCGTTTTGACCGTAACCGAAGCCTTCAAAATGGTCTGGGCTGATGGAGGAACTGTGGGTCAATGGCCCATAACCTTTACCACGATCCAGGGAAGAGGACGGCTCACTGTTCTGGACTTCCCCCTCCACACTGTGAAAAACAAATTGGAAAAATTATCCACAGTTTTTTTTTTTCTGGATTCTAAATACGTTCTTCTAAGGAAGAAAAAATCTGGACATTCATTGGACAATTTTCACACACACACACACAAACAAGCTGGAGCCTATTTCAGCCAATTCTGGTTGAAAAGGGGATATAAGGTCCATTGGAGGGCCAACACACACACACACACACACACAACCAGTCACAATCACACATAGGAGCAATCTGGAACAGCCAATTAGCCTGATTAGCATGTGTCTGGTGTGTGGTAGGAAACCGGAGTACCCAGAGGAACCCCAGACACACACAGAGAGAACATACAAACTCCACACAAAGCCTGGGACTCAAACCCAGGATCTTCTTGCTATAAAGTGAACATGTTCCCCCTAAACCACCGTGCCACCCATACAGAATGTAACAACATGCAAATCTCATAAACCCGAATTTTACTCATAATACACGCAAAAATGTGAAGACTCTGATCATCGCCTTATCTACAGAACACAATATCATCAAAAGACTCTCAGAATCTGGAGAAATCTCTGTGTGGAAGGAACGAGAATGGAAATCCATAATGGATGCTTGGGATCTCCAGGCCCTCAGGGGACACTGCATCAAACACAGGCATGATTCTGTCACAGAGATCACTGTGTGGGCTCAGGGGCAACGCCCCACTTAATCCTAATTAGTGTCATGGGGAGGCTGGTGCGCATCTCAGCCAACTTTTGGTGAGGGCAAAGTACACTCTATACAAAACGACTCACTTTCAACATTTGAAATGCTTTCTATTAACACGGAGATCACAAGTTTGAATTCAGGTTAATTCTACAGCCATCTGTGGTCGAGAGTCCAAGGGAGCCAATCCACTGAGCTCTTGTGGGAGGGAGGGGACAGCGTATGCTCACGTCCCTGTCACTCACAGCGATCGTCAGCTGAGGATGGGCATCTGTGAGCTCATTAGGATGAAGGGGCGGAAAGCGCTTGTTTTCGGAG
The DNA here is from genome assembly GCA_024760905.1 of Plotosus lineatus. Classification (NCBI taxonomy): domain Eukaryota; kingdom Metazoa; phylum Chordata; class Actinopteri; order Siluriformes; family Plotosidae; genus Plotosus; species Plotosus lineatus. The sequence goes on from CM045738.1 coordinate 44,273,696, forward strand.
AGTGTTTGATTGCCCCCCAAAGTACGCATGCTCTGCAGTTCAAAAAGAGGAGGGTGACTAGTGTTACATGTCATCACAGAGGGGGCATGTCCATGCTTTCGTTCCCCCACCCCCCACCCCCCACCCCCGGTTGGTGGTGGTCATGTGATGGGGAAGGTAATAACTGATGGGTGGGAATTGGATACAGTGGTACCTTGACTTACGAATGTCTTTTATAATGAATTTTCCATGTTACGAGCTTCGATCCCACCAAAAATCTGCCAAACAAGCAAAATTTTGATTTACGAGCTCTACTGGGGAAATGGCTTTTCCGCACCAATTAACCTTGTATTCTTCCGCGCGTATTCCTCCGTGCTCCGAGAATGCCTTGTGCAGTGCCTCTCAATTATTTTCTCTGATACCCCCTATATGAAGAAAAAAAACATTTCACGCCCCCCCAGCGCCATGCACACGACTATAAATAGTGTTTACAGCACTTCATATCATTTGCTCAGTGCTTTTTCCCCTACACCATAGGGAACACAGTGAGAGGGCCACTGCCCCCTAGTGTAGAAGATACACAATTACACTTAATTCTAGTACAGTATGGCAAAAAAGCATGATCCCCTGGGTGATACGTGCTCCCCCTGCCTAGCATCACACCGCCCCACTATTTGAGAAGCACTGGGCTTGTGCGAGCTCACCACAAGCCTTTCCTCGTCGGCATTCGTGGCGTGCACATGCAGAAAATTGTCCTCCTCCTCCTCCACCTCCTCCTCTGTTATGCACCACCTCATGCCTTCCCAAGTGACATCGCCGTGCCCACTTGACATCTCTGCCACAGTCAATGATCGGAAGGGTTAGTTGACTTATTGTTTATTCTTGTTTTATTATTAATTATTATTAAGGTTGAGTGGGGCCGGTGGCGTAGTAGTTAGGGTGCTGCGCTCATGATCAGGGGGTTGTGTGTTCAAATCCCAGTTAGAGACCCACTGTGCTAAGATCCCTGGGCAAGATCTTAACCACAAGTGAGTCTCTGTTTACCCAGCAGTATCAATGGGTACCAGTATAAAATATATATCCTGGGAAGGTGACCTGCGGACTAGAGTCCCATCCAGGAGGATTGATTGTTTTTATTTGATTTCAACATTCACAAATAATACTCGTGCATATAGTGCAATATATCAGTCAATAATAATTTGTACCATACTATAGTTTATAATTTTGGATTTCTTAGATGACATAAAAAGCAAAAATTACCTAAACAAAGCTTACACCAATATATTATTAATAAATAAAGTACATTGATTAATTATTTGGGGCAGTGGTGGTCTAGTGGTATAGGGCGCTGGATCGCTGATCCAAAGGTTGGGGGTTCGAGTCCCACTCTCCACAGGGTTGTCATTGTCCCCCCCAGTGCAGCTAACTGGGTTATCAAAGGCGGGCCATGTCTCTCACTGTCTAAGGTGAGAGGTTCATGTAAAAGAACCATTGCTGACTTTCGTAAAGAGTAGCTGCAAAGTCGTCAGCGTGTTTCTGTCCCTTGCTAAAAGGGTTGTGACAGGAAGGGCATCCGACGTAAAAACCTCTGCCAAATCAAACGTGCGAATCAGGTGATTCGCTGTGGCGACTCCCGAGTAAAAGGGAAAAAGCCGAAAGGAAGACAGACAGACATTGATTAATTATTTGAATTACTGATATAAAATGAGGTATTCAAGTATAGAAAACCAAAATAAAACATAAAGTACATACTGTATATAAAAATAAAATAACAATACTCAATAAGAACAAGTATAGATAATATATAAAATAAAGATTTGGTAACAACTAGTTATACAAATGTAGAACAACAAAAACAATTAAAGAAATAAATAAAAATACCCTGGATAAGAAGTACGTAAGAGTTGAAGTCCTAGTCGCGTCACGCTATGGAAACCGGGGATAAGCAGCGGCCTGATGAGCCACTATGGCTCGGGTGTAAAAAGCCCAATGGACTTTACCTTACCTATTATTAATGTTAATGTACATGCATTATTATTATTATTATTATTATTATTATTATTATTATTACTATGATTTTTTTTTTTACATGTTTATCTTTAATATATTAGGTGAAATATGCGTGTTTGTGGAGGTTATATGAGTTTGGGAGGGGCTCGGAACGGATTAATTGGTTTTCTGTTATTTCTGATGGGAATTTTTGTTTTATCGAATGAAGATTTTGACTTACGGGCTCGCTCTCGGAACGGATTAATTTCGTAAGTCAAGGTTCCACTGTACTAAATAACGAAATAATGGAGAAAATTAAAAAAAAAAATAAAAGAAATGCTTTCTCTGTTGTATTATGAATACAATCTGAGTTGATCAGATCTGTAAACTGATGCTTTCTGTTTTTCTTTACTTTTTTGGAAACTGTTGATGAATAAATAAATAAATGAATATGAATAAAAAGAGCGAGATGAGTTTCTTATGCACCCGTTTGTAAACACCCCTACTCGGTGGAACACCCCTGATTTATGATTTGGAAAACCAAAACAATTACCACAAACATTAAATCCCTGATGACGAAGAATTCGAGAAACGCATGTTCGTCATTACTGCGAGTAAAAAGTCTGAACGTGATAAATCCACCTTCAGCACATCGTCATTAAAACTTTTACTCACTCACGCTTACTCTCCACAAATCTTCGTCCGAAGAAAGGACTTTTACTACCGAAGAACTCCCAGCTCTTCCTCCAAATCTTATCAGCCATCGCAAAACAGGAAACATACGTCCAAAGTACGAAGGGCGCAGTGATGAAACCAGACCCCAGGACCAATCATTTACTCACAACACTACATCATCACGTCTAAGTCTTGCACTGAACTTTTGCTTTGACTGCAGTTAGATTCACGTCGTAGAAGAGTAGAGGACATTCCCCAGGACCAGCTGGAACAAGCCTCTGGACGTCCTAACATGCTGATCTGGCAGCAGGGATCAGGCTCAGAGCGTCATGTCAGCGAGGAACGCTCGCTTTGAAACAGGAGAAGACTCCGCCTCAGCTGCAATGTAAATCAGACACTCCTTCTTTCCTCTGTGTCCAAACACCTTTAACCCTTTAATGTACAGTGTCCACACAGGGGTCACTAATACTGTCGATACAACTGTGTTTAAAAATGTGTGTATAAGATTTAAATCAATCATTCATTTTCTTTAACGGTTTAATCCTAATTAACGTTGCAGGAAGGCTGGTTCCCATCTCAGCTGACTCGAGACCAAGAGCGGAGTACACCCTGGACAGCTTGCCAGACCATCACAGGGCATAAACATGGCTCTGCAGCCTGCTCTTGATGAAAGATGAGATGGTTCTTTTTCAGCCTCTCACTACATACAGCAAAAGACATGACCGACCTTTGACCCAGTTAGCCCCCCCCCCCTCCCCCCGGGGGGGGGGGCAGGGGGGCGGGGCAGTGACAACCCACTGATAGTGGGGCTTGAACCCTTGACCGTGGAATCAATAATCCTGCACCTTACCACCAGGCCAGTGGGGTTGGTGGCGTAGTGGTTATGGTACTGCTCTCATGATCAGGAGGTTGTGTGTTCAAATCCCAGTTACCCCTGGGCAAGATCTAAACCACAAGTGTGCCTATGGCCACCCAGCAGTATAAATGGGTACCAGTAAAAATATACTGGGAAGGTAACCCACGATGGACTAGTGTCCCATCATGCTACAGAAACGGCATTAAGCACTGGCCCGATGAGCCACTGGGCTTGGGTGTAAAAAGCCCAGACTTACCACTGGGCCACCACTGCCAGATTTAACTCATCTGAAATACTTAATTATGATTCCATGTTTATCTCGTGTTTCTTTTCCCAATCCAACATTGTGACATCACCACAGGCATCACAACACTCACCTTTCTGGCTCAACAAATATTAACATTTACTTTCAATTTAATTAGTGTTGCAGGGAGGCTGAAGCCTATCTCGGCCAGCTCTGTCTGAATCACTCGCCAGATACATCCTGAATCACTCGTCAGTTTATTTCAGGGTTTACAAACAGCCACATATACCCTCACCTAGGGGCAATTTGGAACGGACAATTACCCTCATGCGCATCTTTGGCCTGTGTGAGGAAACCAGAGAACCCAGAGGAAACCATATGGATGACATGCAAACTCCACATAGAAACGCCCTTTCCAAGTCCCGACTCGAACCCAGCACTTTACTTAAACACACATGTAATAAAAACTATACTTTTTAAAAAATAATTCTGAGAGTGCGTACACTTTAAATAAACACTAATAATGTCGAGACTAGCAAACACATTATGAAAGTAATTCTAGGGGTGTACATACTTATGCACACTTCTTGCAGTACACCTGTGAAATATGTGATGATTAAATGTGATCAAGTTCGGTATGTAAATGTGTCTCAGGAATAGTTCGGCGTGCACTCAGACAGACGCTCCCACATCGCAAACACCACAGGCTAATAATTAAACCAGGTGAATTATGGGATAAAAATAGCTTGTGGGCGTGTTAAAGGTGAGATACGGGAACGGACGGATGATGTAATGAACGCGTGTTTTGTGTCAGTGTTGATGTATTCAGACCTCATTAACATAAATTATATTACTCACCTGCAACTTATACAGAGCAAAGCAGAGCAGAACAGGGCGCCAATACTTTGGATACGAACCTTTTGTGTGTGTGTGTGTGTGTGTGTGTGTGTGTGTGTTAGAATTATATGCCACATATACCACTCACAATTTCACACATCTTATATAATCACTGACGGAATATCTTTCACCATCTGCTCTCTCGCTCTGTTTCTGTCTCTCTTTCTTTCTCTCTCTCTCTCTCTCTCTCTCTCTCTCTCTATTTCTCTCTGTCTTTCTGTCTGTCTCTCCATCTCTCTCTCTCTCTATTGCTGTCTCTCTCTCTCACTCTCTCTATGTCTCTCTTATCACTGCCTATCTCTCAGACTTTGTTTATGTCTCTCTCACTATCTCTCTGTTTCTGTCTCTCTTTCTGTCTGTCTGTCTCTCTGTCTCTCTCTCTCTCTCTGTCTCTCTCTCTCTCTCTGTCTCTCTCTCTCCATCTCTTTTCCTCTCTATTTCTGTTTCTCTCTGTCTCTCTGTCTGTCTCTCCGTCTCTCTCTCTGTTTCTGTCTCTCTTTCTGTCTGTCTGTCTCTCTGTCTCTCTCTCTCTCTCTCCGTCTCTCTTTTCCTCTTTATTTCTGTCTCTCTCTGTCTCTCTCTCCGTCTCTCTTTTCCTCTATATTTCTGTTTCTCTCTGTCTCTCTGTCTGTCTCTCCGTCTCTCTCTCTGTTTCTGTCTTGCTCTCTCTCTCTCTCTCTCTCTCTATTTCAGTTCCTCTCTCTCTCCATCACTGCCTATCTCTCTCTCTCAGTCTTTGTTTCTGTCTCTCTCACTCTCTCTCTGTTTCTGTCTCTCTTTCCGTCTGTCTGTCTGTCTCTCGCTCTCTCTCTCCGTCTCTCTTTTTCTCTCTATTTCTGTTTCTCTCTGTCTGTCTCTCCGTCTCTCTCTCTCTCTGTCTCTCTTTCTCTCTCTATTTCTGTTTCTCTGTGTCTCTCTGTATGTCTATCCGTCTCTCTCTCTCTATTTCTGTCTCTCTCTCTCTCTCTCTCTCTCTCTATTTCTGTTCCTCTCTCTCTCTCTCTCACACACTCTATTTCTGTCTGTCTGTCTGTCTCTCTTCTGTCTCTCCCCTTTTCTCTTGCGCTCTCTCTTTCTCTGGCTGTTTCTGTCTCTCTCTCCATTTCTGTTTCTCGCTCCATCTCTCTGTTTCTGTCTCTTTCTCTCTCACTCCTTGTCTCTCTCTCTCTCTCATTAGCTCTTTCTATTTCTGCCTCTCTCTTTCTCTATCGCTCTTGCTCTCTGTTTGTCTCTCCCTTGACCCCTACCTCTCTCTCTCTCTCTCTCTTTCTCTGTCTTGCACCCTCTCTCAACCTGTCTCAGATTTGCGTTCTCTCTCCTCCATCTCTCTTTTCCCATACATAGACAAACGACCTGAGCTTTACTCGCTGATCACCAGAAGAGAACCTTGAGTGAAAGAATGAAAGGAAAAATGGGACACGCCTCTCATTGTTCTTTCCTTCGCATTTCTGTCATAGCCCATCAGCATGTCATCAGCGTTCCTCATGCACTAACCACACCCACTTTATTCAACAAGCACATATTTAACTCAGGAATCTAAAATGCTGCTTCATCCGCCTCACGCCATTGACTATTTCTTCCTCGTTCCATCTCACACGTTTCGTCCTCTCACGTAGACACCGACGTGTACAATAAATGCGTCCTCTTTTTGTTTGAATGAACTCAGCAGTGTTTCTAGGATGCGCAGTGACTCTGGGATTCAGGCTCAGTTTCATTCTTCTGTTCTAATTCGGTTCAGTTCTCATCCTAAAACTGAAGCACTGAAATAACGCCGCTGCTCTTTTTTATAGTAAAGCGGCGAGAAACACCTTCACCGGGCTCTTTATATTCTCTCTCTGGTTGAATAAATACAAATCAGCACACACGTCTTCGTCGATCATGTGATATATAACTCAAACTTTCACAGAGAGAGAGTCGAATGTTCACTATCTTCGTGGTTTGAGGAATGTATGAAGAATGAGAGATGAATCCTGAACTGAGCTGCACGGCCACAAGGAATCCTGAAGGTTGAATATGTTTGCTGTTGTTCCAGCATGTCAACATGCCATACACCACTGTGGCCGCCCACACCAAACAAGTCAACAAACAAACAGGTGAGCCTAATGGACTGATGCTTTATAAACCGTGAATACGGTGTGTGGAGAAGGGGCGTCGACCAGATGGATCACTGAGAAAGAAAGAAATGGCTGGGGAAGAGGAAATTAACCTGGAGAGCAGAGTGTGAGTGAAACGGCACCAGCTTGGATTTCATTATTGATGGAAATGGCTGCAACAATCATTTTTCATACCTCAGCGTACCGGTTTCCACACAGTGTTTATAGAACGCCAAAGAGACACGGCGCACAGATCAGTGTTACATAAAACAAGGCATGTAGCAGAGAGTGAGGGAGATTACTGATCTGAGAAACAGTAAGGGACAGAGAGAGGAACTAGGAGAGAGAGAGAGAGAGAGAGAGAGAGAGAGAGAGAGAGAGAGATCAACTGAGAGCACGAGAGAGAAAGACAGAGAGAGACTGAGGGAGAGAGTGAGAAAGAGAGAGAGAGAGAGAGAGACTGAGAGAGAGACTGAGAGAGTGATTGAGAGAGACTGAGAGAGAGACTGAGAAAGAGATAGACTGAGAGAGGGACTAGGAGAGAGAAAGATAGAACGAGAGCATGAGCAAGATCGACTGAGAGATTGAGAGAGAAAGACAGAGAGAGATTGAGAGAGAGAAAGAGACAGACTGAGACAGACAGAGAGAGAGAGAGAGAGACAGAGACAGAGACTGAGAGAGATTGAATGAGAGAGTGAGAGAGAAAGACAGAGAGAGATTGAGAGAGAGAAAGAGACAGACTGAGATAGCCAGAGAGAGAGAGAGAGAGCGAGAGAGAGAGAGAGAGAGAGAATTTTCTGAGAGAGTGAGAGAGAAAGATAGAGAGAGAGATTGAGAGAGAGAAAGAGACAGACTGAGACAGACAGAGAGAGAGAGAGAGAGAGAGAGAGACTGAGAGAGTGAGAGAGATTTATGGATTTCCACCAATGGTTCGGATGCACTCACATCGTAGAATACAGAACAGTTAAAGACTGAATTGCTGTGAATCCCACCTGACTCATCTCCACATCAAGATCTTACAATCTTCTTGGTCCTCGGACAATGCTGTGATCACTCCTTCAGTCTTGGAGTATCCATAGATAAGTGCCTGTCCTTCTCTTCTCATATCACTAATCTTCCTCAATCATGTGGATTTCTTCTCTTTAATATCCAAAGGATTTGTCCATTTCTTTCCAGGAAGGTCACTCAGATACTGGTTCAATCCCTCATCATCTCAAGACTAGATTACTGCAACGCACTCCTGGCAGGTCTACCTGTAAGCGCTATTCGACCTCTTCAAATGATCCAGAATGCAGCTGCATAACATCTTTTCAACCTTCCCAAATTTTCCCACACCACTGCTACAATCTCTCCACTGGCTTCGTGTAGCTGATCGCATTCGATTTAAAACACTAATGACTGCCTACAAAGTAAAAATGGAGCTGCACCTTCCTACCTCAAAGCACTTATCACACCTCGCACTGCACCGCTTTGTCTGACAACCTTGAGCACTGTGAGACTGATCCCTCCCTCGACCAAGGGACAAGGGAAAAATGCATCTCAATGCTTCTCTGCTCTGGCTCCAAGCTGCAATGAACTTCCTTTGAACATCTGGACAGCTCACCGGGTTTCTTCAAACGACAACTGAAAACTTACCTTTTTCAGCAGAACTTAGATTGAGCACTATGCTGCACACACACACACACACACACACACACACACACACACACACACACACACACACACACACCAACTATCATCTGAGTTTAACACTGCTTGAGACTTTAAAGCTCTTCTGTTAGTCTCTCTGGATAAGACAATGCTGTAAATGTAAATGTTTTCTCAGAAAATGAACAGACAGAAACAAAATGAAAAAAGAAACCGTTTTCCAAATACACGTCAATTTGAATTTATTCAAACGCACCAATGTAATGAAGCAGAAAGGGCTACTGGGACGCAACCAATCAGAAAGATTTAACTCAATTTAACAACATAGAAATGAAACGGCGGTGCTCAGAGTATGAAGGAACAACCGACTTCACACTAACTGTGAAAGAACACAACATGCTGTTTACGTTCAGGCCTTCACTTCCCACGCACGACCGGTCCACAGGAACTAAACACAGTGTGTGTGTGTGTGTGTGTGTGTGTGTGTGTGTGTGTGTGTGTGTGTGTGTGATGAAGAGGAGTTACTGTCACCTGAACTTGATGATTTTCTCTAACAGCCCGTCCTTGATTGTTTATTTCTACATTTATTTCATACAATAGCTGTTCACCACCAATCTTATTTTTATATTTTTTTAAATGTGGGGAGGCTGGCACCCATCTCAGCCGACTCTGCGTGAGTACACCCTGGACGGCTTGTCAGGCCATCACAGGGCAGAAACACACTGATGGCTTTGCAGCTCCTCTTGACGAAAGTCAGTAATGGTTCCTTTACATGAACCTCACACCATAGACAGTGAGCGACATGGCCGGCCTTTGATAACACAGTTAGTGCACTGGGGGGACAGCAGGGACAACTTGGTGATACAGCCTCCAACCTGACCACAAGGCCATCACTGCCACATAAATCTTCATGTTTCCTTTCATTAAAAAAAAAATCACATTATACCACTTTTAATCTGTATATTATTGAGTGCAATATATAACCCTAATAATAATAATAATAATAATAATAATAATAATAATAATAATAATAATCTGCACTACTATCAGAGATGTTTTTATACAACATTATTCACTTGACCAATCACAGTACGCAACTCAGCACCTGCTGACCAATCACAATTCAGAACGCAGCACTTTCTGACCAATCACAATTCAGACCATAACACCTTCTGACCAATCACAGCTAAGATGTCAGCACCTTCTGCCCAATCACAACTCAGAAAAAAGGCACTTTAATAAAAGCTTTAGTTTTTTTTTTTAGATCTGAAGTCTGTTTCTCTGGTGATGAAGTGCAGATACAATAAAAACACTTCTGTAAAGTGTAAAGAAATGTATTTATTTATATATTTTTTTTATTGTGAGTGAAGACAAATAAACATCGAGGCCTGAAGAGCTCTGGATTCGTTCGTGTTTCATAGCTGCGTAATTAAATGTTTACTTGAAGAAATGTAACATCTGCTTTTATACGTTTATTCTCCGTGAGGTCGGTGCATGCAAACATTCTGTTCTTTTCTCACTGCAGGAAATGTGATGAAATCCTTCGAACCTTGAAGCCCCTCACAGAGCGCGGCGTCGTTCCCCAAAGGCCGGATCACCTTCGGACTACGGCAAGGTCGGGAAAGAGAACATTTCCAAAAGAACAGCTGTTTGAGGATGTGACGGAGGAAGGACAAAGTCTGAGATTACCCCCCCCCCCCCCCACACACACACACACACACACACACAGCTTTTAATAACTTCAAATCAGGATTCTCAATACTCCTGACGTCACATCAACAAACTGAACAGCTGTGAATATTTCACCACACCTCGGAATCTACACCTTCCTAAATCCTGTTGTTTCTGAACTGAAGTGAATCTCTAACCTCATTTGCATGGTATGATGTAATAAAAAAGGAATGCGGCATTTATTTTATTACATTTCCCGGTGCATGGCTTTAAATTCCTCTCAGAAGAATCCGACCGCTACAAGCACACAACAAATAAACGAAAACTATATGAAGCAAAGTCGAACTTTAGGAGCCGTTTATGTGATTAGGATAAATAACAGGAAAGCCTGCAGGAATTTCCATTTCAGAGCCAGCGCTGGAGGCAGGACCGCCAATAAACGTCACTTTATTTTAGGTCGTCACCTCTGATGAGCGAGTCTGGGAACACTTAACTCTCACAAGTCGGAGCGCTGTATGACTGTAATAAATTCACCGGAATGATTAACATGATTGGAATGTTGGGAAGGCCGTGCAATCGAGGTCCATTCAAGTTGTTGGTGTTGAGGTAGAAGGTTGAGGTTGACTGCCTCGCTCGGTGGAATGTTTTGCTTCCTGATGGGACGCAGGGAGACCACCGAGAAGAGTAGAGGCCAGGATGGGGTTTATCCAGCTGAACAAACCCCTAAACATTCCTCCAACTCTTCCTCCACCTTCCTCGTGAATATGAGCGAGCACTCCCTACGGGCTTCCTAACAAGCAGAACTTTGGGTTAACTTTGGGAATCTTTCCAACATTCCCAGTCAGATGAATAAGCAGCGATTTGATGGAAGGGGGGACAAGTCCATGGGAGTTCTGGGAATCCAACCTGTTAATGAACAGCAGGCCCGAGCGCTCTCTCTCTCTCTCTCTCTCTCTCTCTCTCTCTCTGTGTGTTTGTGTGTGTGTGTGTGTGTGTGTAATCACCCTCCAGCATGTCAAGATCTGTAAGTGGTTCTCCACATGTTCTGCAAAAAGGTCTATGCGCTGAAGTGATGCTCGACTACGAACCAGATACAACTTTAATGCAACACATCTGCTAAGTACTATCACTCAGCAGACACACACACACACACACACACACACACACACACACACACACACACACACACACACACACACACACATTCGGAAAAGATTACAATAACGGAACATCTGATCTGACTCTGTTTTTTAAATTATGGCATTTTTTTTCAACTTCATACTGATTAATATGTCGGGAACTTTCACCATCACTACTTTTAGAAATTTATTTGAATAGTTGATGGTCCTTGTGAGTTTTTTAAAATTTTTGATATATTGTATTAATCTCACAAATAAAATTATTGCCTCTACGTTTAACCCATCCCAAGTGACCGCATGCACGCACACACACACACACACACACACACACACACACACACACACACACACACACACACACACACGTAAAAAGTGAGAACACACATGCACGCACTCAAAACAGTGGGCTGCCACACATTGCGGTGCCCGAAGAGCAGTTGGGGGTTGGGTACCTTGCTCAAGGGCACTTCAGCCATGAATGTGGAGGACGGGAAGGTTCCGCTCACTCTCCCAATGCCATGCATTTTCCCGGCTGGATTTGGAATCGAACCAGCAACCTTTCAGTCCTCCACATTCATGGCTGAAGTGCCCTTGAGCAAGGTACCCAACCCCCAATTGCTCTTCAGGCACTTCAGCCATGAATGTGGAGGACGGGAAGGTTCCGCTCACTCTCGCAATGCCACGCATTTTCCCGGCTGGATTTGGAATCGAACCAGCAACCTTTCAGTCCTAAAGTTGCTTCGCTAACCATTAGGTTACACTTCTTGTCAAATAGAAACGCTGCATGTACAGGCTGATGGATAAAAGAGCAGATGTGTGGTGATAATTATTATACACTTCAATGACAATCAGGAGGGAAACTCTCCACTAGACTGGAACCCACCTGTCACTTGGGTGGAACCCTCTAATCTCTGAAAGGTTTAGTCACTGGGCTAGAACCCTCTAGTCCGTGGGGTAGAACTATATACTGTAGTTACTGGGCTAGGACCCTACAGCCATTACTGTGGTAACTTTCTAGTGGTTAAGGTGGAACCCACTAGTCATCAGTGGGGCCGGTGGTGTAGTGGTTAGGGTGCTGGGCTCATGATTGACAGATTGTGTGTTCAAATCCCAGTTAGACCCCTGGGCAAGGTCTCAGCCACAAGTGTGCTTCTGTTCACCCAGCAGTACAAATGGGCACCAGTAAAAATATACTGGGAAGGTAACCTGCGATGGACTAGCGTCCCATCCAGGACGAGTTGAACTTCCTGGTCGTGTCATGCTATGTAAACCAGGGATAAGCACCGGCCTGATGAGCCACTAGGCCCGGGTCTACAAAGCCCAACAGACTTTACCACTAGTCATCAGGGTGGTTGCTCTCTAGTCACTGGACTGGGATCCTTTAATCATTACGCTGGAACCCCCAGTCACTGAGATGGAACCTTTGAATTCTGAAGATTTCATTCCGATTTGGGATGGAACCTTCTAGGCATTGGACCGAAATCCCCAAGTCATGTTTGGAACCATCAAGTTATAAAAAAGCAGCGCTACAATTCATTGAAATAAAAACTTGCAATAAGTGGAATGATTTTTTTTGGCGTTACTGGGATGGTAGTCCGGAATCATTGCTGGGAAAAAGGTTCCATCAAAAAGATGTTCTGAAGAACTATGGAATAAGCTCCTCCACCTGGGTTCTTCTCAGTATAAAACTTTATAAAATGGAGTGGAACCCATTACAAGGAATCATCCCCAAGCCTTCGTGTCGAGTTTAGTGTTCCTTTAAAATTTGCTGTTTAAAGCACCAGACGTAATTCGACCCCTGAGTGTCCACTTACAGACTTGTTCTTTTTTTTTTTTTTTTTTTGTCTGTGTATGAAGGGATAGAAATGACTCCTATATTCCAGAACATTCTCCAGCACATGAATAATATCTAAATGTTTAAAATAAAGACGTGAGTCATAACGGCCTTGTGACCGAAACCACCACAACCACTAACACAACAACACAACGCTAGCCATGACCGGCTGGTGAGAGACAGCATGGTGTAACGTAGTTGGCGAGGAACGGTGGTGCAACCGGCAGGCCAAAGCATGACTGCCAGACATTATGCAATCATTAAAAAAAGCATCATGGTGTGTTCAGGAATGTTCGAATCGTCCAGTGTTTATGATCAGGCCTGGATTTGCGGTGAGGACGAAATGCTGGTTGTTGTTCTGGAGTAAGTTTAGCGCCCATCTGTACTTGAGGAAGCACGAGAGTTCCCCTCTGCAAGCTGTTTCCTGATCTGGTCAGTGCGGGTGAAATGTGACACCATTGCGTCCAATATATCACCGCAAGACTTTAAAGAAACGTAGCTCATGTGTGTAGGACGGCTCAATGCAAATCTGATTGGAGGTTATCGGCTTGAAGGAGAACTTACTGTAGTTTTGCATCTTCCAAATGAGATTTGAAAAAAATTAAACAACATTTTAAAGCTCTAATATCGTCCACCATGTCCTGTCATCGGGTTTGTCCCCACAGGAAGGAAGAGACGGATTTATACGGCTTCAGATTCCATAATCGTTTCCCTGTTCAACAACCGAAGCGCGGCCTTTATACGTCAAGACGATGCTTCGTTATGATGTCATCAGTCATAATTCACCTGTGTACAGATATAGACAGGCAGCTGTCCTGGAATAGGAGAAAATAAAACCTGTTCCGTTAAAAAATCAAACGAAAACCTCCACGGCGTTCTCAACTGTCCGTCCAAACGCAGGAGGAAGTGACATCACAGCAGGTGAGGATGTAAATATGTTTTACTGAGTAAAACGTTTGTTTTAAAAAGCTGAAGCCGTAGTCAGATGGGATTAGTTTCCCCTGTGGAGATGTTTGAGATAACCGTTCGCATAATTAGTAAATCTGTCGTGTCAGTCACATGACCGGAAAGATTATTTCATGCTCTGTAATCTGATCATAGAAATAATTGGAGGTAATCAAAATATTTTATTCAGTGAACGGACACTCCAGGAAGTACTTACACTTAACAAAGTTCAAAGATTAAAACGTGGAATATGGACGCCTTTGAAAACGTCACGTCTTGAAACATCTTTGTCACGTGACCAAACTTATAATCAAAGATGGCCATGCTCCGGTCATCACACCTTCATAATCAAGACCAAATCAATCAGTGTGTATTAAAATAAACAATATGATGTAGGTACGTGTGGGATTGTTTGTTTTAGTGTTAGACACGCCCACCTGAAATGAAGAGCACTTATATTGTTAGAATTAGATTTATCACCAAAGACCAACAGGAACGCTACTGAATACACACATGACCGGAAAACTGATCCCGTCCGAATAGTACGGAAGAGACAATGCACTGAGAAGTCTGACATGCACCGAGTGGACTTCCCACTTCGCGCTCTACTCAGGACAAAACCGATCTTTCTGAAATATTGGATTTGTCCAGATATTCACACAAAAGTGTCCCCGGCGCTCGGGTCCCTGGTTAGTTTTGTGTATAGAGCGCAAGACTGTATACGCTGTAGGAAACGTCTCTTAATCTGAGCGCGAATCAAACACACACTCTGCCTTACCATCCGTCCAGCTCCAGCTCCAGGAGAGACTGGGTCTTCTCTGAATTACACTGCAAACACCACATCCTTCCCTCCGGCTAACATACACTCCCGCAGAAATCCACGCCGGACCGCAGACGACGGCCAGCTTCGAAATCAGACTCGTAACTCACACATGCCATTTCTGCTCTCCAGATCACCCTCTCTCTCTCTCTCTCTCTCTCTCTCTCTTACACACACACACACACACACTCATATACTTTCTTTCCTTCCTTCTCAGCTCTACTCTGTCCATGAGGAGCGTGTGATGAAAGGAGGGGGGCCTACAAAAAAAAAAAAAAAAAAAAAATCTAAGGGCATGTGCTGTGTGAATGGAAGGACATGAGGAAGGGGGGTGGGACTCGCTTGGGAAGCTCCGACACCGAGCCAAGAGCTGATGGATAGTGAGAACACGAATTGTTTCTGACACAGAAAGATAGAGAGAGGAAAAGAGCGGTATAAGAATTAAAAGTAAAAGAATGAGAGGTTGTTTATCCGCCTGTGTGGAGGCAGAGGAAGAATGTTATTGTGGGCTGAGACTGTGAGAGAGAGAGAGCGAGAGGGAGAAAGAGAGAGAGAGAGAGAGAGAGAGAGAGAGAGAGAGAGAGAGAGAGAGCTATTAATAGATCTTTCAGCAAACAGGGACAGAGAGAAAGAATGATACACCTGGCTTTATATTGTCCTACATAACTACAGAATTCTCTGATCTAGAACCCACTCAGCAGAACCAGGGGACAAATTGAAGCAAAAAAAAAAAAAAAAAAGAGAACCAGAGATCTTTACTCATGACAATTAAAAAAAATTAAAAAAAATTAAAATAAAAATAAAATTTGCTACCAAGCAATAACCCACCACCCTCACCCCCACCCCACCCCCAGACCACCCCCGCCCCCACCCCACCTCAGTGCCGCTAACTGGGTTATCAAAGGCCCATGTGAAGTTCATGTAAAAAAACCATTGCTGACTTTTGACAAAAGGAGCCGCATAGCCATCAGCGTGTTTCTGCCCTGCGATGGTCTGGCGAGCTGTCCAGGTTGTCCTTGCTCGGAGTTGGCTGAGATGGCACCAGCCTCTCCATGACCCTAATTAGGATTAAGCGGTTACAGAAAATGAATGAATGACATAAGTCATTAAGAAATTATGTAATTAATTTATATATACACAACTTAGCAGGTGCATAAAACAATTAATAAAAGATGCAAAAATGATGGGATTCAGAAAATAGAAATATTGTATAATGCATAAATTAAAACAAACAAACCAACAAATACAATAAATAGTCACTGTATATACATGCAAAAGATCAAAGAACTGGATAATGCCTTGACTAGTTTAA
>CM045738.1:44297296-44302296 GCA_024760905.1 Plotosus lineatus
AACAGATACAGAAATAATGCTTCCCTGGTGTCAATGTTTTACTCCATTCAAAGTGAAACTAAACTGAAACACACACACACACACACACACACACACACACACACACACACACACACACACACACACACACACATACACACACAAAAGCTCAAAGCGACCACAGAACTCACTGGATGGTCTGAGTATTGCCTGATACGCTGATTCATTTATGAATCATCAGTTCTTTGACTCATTTCTGAATCATCCTAATACTGTAATATTAAATACAGAATTTGATTCACTTCAGTGATTCATTTAAAATGAATTTAAACTTGATTGGTATGAATAAAATAAATTCTCGTGATTCAATGTTGATTATTGTAAATGATTCCAAATCAACTGCCTCATATGGTTCACTGGACTGATTCAGGTTTAGTTGATCGGAGCAACTGATACAGATATACATTGGCTTACATCGTTAATTGGTTCCAGGAGAGACGACGTAAGTCGAAAATGACTCAACTCGAATTAGCTTGTCTCTAGGCTAGGCTAGGCTCGGCTACGCCAAATTTACTTGAATAATATTATATATACATACACAGTCGGCCCTCTACTTACGAAATTAACCCATTCCAGTGCCCTTTTCGTAACCTGAGGCTTTTGTAAGTAGAGGTGTATTTTAAATGTAAAATGCGTGATTCGTTCCAAGCCTCCCATAAACCCTTTAAAAATGATAAAAGTACACCAATTTTGTATGAAATATGTGTTAAAAGTAAAAGGAAATTATTTACCTTTTTTTTTAATTTCTTGAATCACCTATGCGATGCTTTAAAGTCCGGGGGCTGCTGGTCTGAAGAACCCTCACCCCCACCCCACCCTCCTTCACGAGGTCCTTAAATATGGCGGATGCTTTTTCTGAAATAATCGCCTCCGTCACTGTATCTCCGCTTTTAATGCCTCCTTCTGCTTCAATCTCGTCCCGATTGTAGAGGGGTTTCGGCCATACTCCTTTGCAATTTCGCTCAACCGCATCCCACTTTCATATTTTTTATTATCTCCTGCTTCCCTTTGATTGATAACGGAGCCCGCTTCTTCTTTTCGGTGTCACCGGGAATCACTTTCTTGGGTCCATGATGGATAACCAAATATAACGCTCCAATGCTCACTCTCAAAAAAACTCATGAGCCAACAGTCCTGTTGAACTCTCCTTCATGCGTGTGAAAAACAGGAAGTATAAGTACAGGAAGTATGGGTACAGTTCAGCTACCTCCTGGCCAATGGGAGGCCAGCGGGGCGGGATGTTGGGAGGCAGCCAATGAGAGAGCAACTCGCGCATTGTTTAAATTTTTGAATGCTGCGTTTGGTGCTTTTCATAAGAAGAGGTTGTTTCGTATATAGACGGCGAAAATTTAGGAAAATGTTTTCCGTAACCTGGATTTTTCGTATTCAGAGGTTTTTGTAAGCAGAGGGCCGACTGTATATATACATGTATGTGTATACCATATATAACAGGAGATATCCCTTGCGTGTACCCTAAAAGTCCACGAATTATTGACGCGGTTTTAAAACCCTATGTATGGTATTACATGCGCTAAAATCTGCTTGTTGAACACATTCTCGTGCCAGTCTTACTCATTAATACCGTAATAATGCAGTAAAATGTAGTAATGATTAATAAAAACTTTTTAATTTTGTACTGTGATAATATTTATGAATAAATAAAGCACTTATGCTCCTTACCAGAAGCTAGAGAACATGCATGGTGTTTGAGTGACATCATAGGGATTAAATAATCATTAAAAACACACGAAAAAAACGTGAATTCACAATTCAAGCAATCACGTTGATGACGTGCACCAAGGAGAAAAAAAAGAGGTGTACACATCATCTGCGACCAATCAGCAGCAGGGAGAAACAAACGCTCTCAGCCATTGGCTAAATCTGAATCACGTGTCAGTAATGTCGTGATGATGCAGATGTATAATTTGCCGGGGCTGCCGCTAACTCAGTTCTTCTCATATAGAGGGGCGCGGTTATATGATTATAATGAGGTAAACTTTATTTTTCGTTTTTTTTATGATTCAGTATATTTTTTTGAAAACCGATATATAATCGAAAATGACAACAGGAAACGGCTTAAGTGGAGGTATACCTGTATTTGTTTTTATTTGTGTATTCGCTCACAGTAGATAGAGAAGAATATACGAGTGATTTAAATCTGATTCATCTGAACAAATCCCAGTGAATCTGATTCAGGAGTGTGAACAGAGAATAGAGAAGTGGATTCCTGTACGTGTCCACCTTCATTTGAATCGGGTTTCTGATCCTGGATCAGGGTCGGCGCATTTTTAACATCACTAACGGTCAACATATATGCTGAACAAACACAGAAAATAAAAAGGAAAATATCTGAGAACATAAACAACAAAAATGTGTTTTTTGTTTGTTTGTTTGTTTGTTTGTTTGTTTTTTTGTTTTGTTCATAGTGAAGCACGGAAGGCCTCAGAGTTTAATTTTAAGGACATCAAATTTTCATTCTGGACAAGAACCAACTGAGAACCAAAACAACGTTGTGTCAGAAGGAAATAAAGACGTGTTCCATATTTACACTGCAATGTTTATGTCTAAAGAGCAAATAGAACATGAGTCACGAGTCAAATCCTCAACAGCAGCGCTACACAAATCCACTGTTCTGAGTCTACAGAGAGAGAAAATAAACACAGCACAGCAAGGGCACATGACACAGCAATCCACAATGCACACACACACACACACACACACACACACACACACACACACAAACACACACACAAACACATACACATACACACACGCACACACACACACACACGCACACACACACACACACACACACGCTGCACACACACACAAATACACACACATACACACACACACACACACACACAAACACACACACACACACACACAAATACACACACAAACACACACACACACACACACACACACACACACACACACGCCACACACACACACACACACACACACACATGCACACACAAACACACACACACACACAAATACACACACATACACACACACACACACACACACACACACACACACACACACACACACACACAAATACACACACAAACACACACACACACACGCGCGCGCGCACACACACACACACACACATGCACACACAAACACACACACACACACACACACACACACACACACACACAGGAAAGTGAAAAACCACTCCATCTGCTGTTCTCATCCTCACATTGCACTGATTTTGGTCTTTCTCATGACAGTAACATGTTTTTCACTGAAGACACTTCCCTAACAACAGAGACTTCTTCCTGATACCACAGACAGAGACCCCTTCCCAATGACGTGGAAGAAAAACTAGACCGCGGACAGGCCCCGTTCACGTGGTAATTCGGCTTCAACTTCCGGTTCGGGCAAAACAGTGCTTCGGGTACTATTTCCAGTTGAAAGTTGACATCCTATAATTGTACGTTTTGAAACATAACAAGATCAAAT
The DNA here is from genome assembly GCA_024760905.1 of Plotosus lineatus. NCBI lineage: Eukaryota > Metazoa > Chordata > Actinopteri > Siluriformes > Plotosidae > Plotosus > Plotosus lineatus. The sequence goes on from CM045738.1 coordinate 44,300,810, forward strand.
TTAATTGGAATATGTTAGGTTTGGCTTGTTTTGTGTAAATATGGTTAATTCTTGTAGCGCCGTTGGCTGTCAAAACCGTGCAGGCGGTCGCAAAGAGCAACTTTTCACCGGTAAGTGTGTTTCAGTTTAACCGTCAATTTACAGTTTGGTAGTTGATGTTTGGTTTTGAGTTCATTCACGTCCTGTTTGAAATAGAGACGCCATGTTTACTTTGACTTTTTGTTGATATTATGAGTTAATGTTGTTGCTTTCAGAGATACTGTGACTGTCAGTATGTCACCAGCCATATATCACTGGAAGGGCCTTTCAACAAGGTTCATGAGGAAGTTCCTCTTGAATCGCTGTTCTGGACACAAAATTGGTCTCCGGTGTAGATTTGTAAAACCGAACTATATGTATCAGTGCAGCAACATTTTGTGTTCAGAGTTATAATTAAAATATGTACACAATTTATAGCATCATATGGATGAGGGTTGGCGGTGTCCATCTGTTGATCTTAGCGTTTTCATCTTCTTAAAAATTACCACCGGAAAAGTTTTTATATTATGTGTGTGAAGTTCTACAGGGCTCCTCGATGAAATAAGTTCGTATGGTGGTACCACCAGTCATAGTAATTGAATTCCATGAAAAAAAATACAGGTGCTTATGTATAATATATTAAAATATTTCTTATGAACTCTCAGAGTTGTTTGTGTGATGGTACTTCAAATGTCTTTGGTTTTTCAGTGGACCAAATGCTAAACAATTCCAGTATATTATTTCAGAGTTAATCCAGATGAGGGACCTGGTCCCGAGACCTCTTGTTGGACAGTACATTTCAAATTTAGTTGTTATGTTGTATTTTCGATGGGTGAGTAGCATATCAGCGAAGCCTGGACTTTCCAAGCAGGTGCTAAACCTGCTTCAGTCAAAGGCAGCGGCGGATTCAAGAAACCACAGCTACTGCAGCATCATGCCTGATGGAATGTCTCTGAGGAAACATCTACGACTGGGATCCAAAGCATCAAGAGATGGTTGGCTTTGTTGACCTTGGTGCAGGATCACTGGAAGCTGGTGCAGGAGAGCCTACTGAGGCACTTGTTGTTACGGCTGTTGGCCTCTAGGGCGGGTGGAAAGTGCCTGTTGCACATTTTTTAACCAATAGTTTATCAGCAGAAATCCAGTGTCAGTTGTTATTAGCTGTTATTTGTGCAGTGTGTGATTGTAATGGACATGTTTTGGCTCTTGTTATGGATGGTCATACGACAAATCAAAAAATGTTAACTCTTTTAGGTTGTTCAATTGTACATGATAATATCAATAGTTGTTTCCACACCCATCTGACAGTTCTCGTAAGGATGGGTGGTGCGTGCAGTCACAAAGAAGATTTCTTGCAGGTAGAAGATATCTTACTTCTTGTAAAGAGCCCAGTTGTGTTCTCCCCTAAACTGGTCCTGAGATGGCATGTGCATGTACTGTACAGATGTTCGGCCATTGCGCATCGATAT
>CM045738.1:44317296-44322296 GCA_024760905.1 Plotosus lineatus
CACATTTTCACGTTATATAACTTCCGACACTCAGAACGACGATTATTTAAACTGATATTTTAAAAAATGAAGTCCGATGCCCCACAAAGCTGAAAGGTTTTTCCCTCTCGGCTCTGAATCTCTGAGAACACTCGACCCTGGCGCACACAGCGTAAATAAATTATTCTCTCTCGTGCGTCAGACTGGATCGGATCACATCAGGGTTCTCGAGTTCTCAGAGTCACAGCTGATCTCGCATGATATGAGATGCATTAAACACAAGAAAAACTTCAACTGCAACACATCCCCATGATCCTCTCCCCTCGCTCTCTTCCCATAATCCTCCCTGAGAAAAACACAATACCACGACATTCATCAGACAGAGAACCAACACGTGGCGGGCCTTCAACAGGTAACAGAAACGGATCGTGTTTCACAGTGACATTCATGTTCAGAAGGTCAGCGTGAGACAGCAGGTCAGGGAGGAGATTTAGTGAGTTACGGCAGGAGGAAAAAATGCACTTGAAGCAGGAAGTGATGCGATACGTGTACAGTTCTTTTTAAAAAAAAAAAGTTTTTTTTATGATCTCTGTGATAAAAATATCAAACAAAATTGTGTCATGTTGTAAATCCCAAAGGAAACACTTCATTATGAGAAAAAAATGATGATGTAGCTTTAAACAAGAGGCGGGGTTAATTTGCTTGATGCTCCAAGGACAAAATGCTGTCCTCGACCACATGATCCTACTCGGTTTGCAGGGAGGCTGGAGCCTAACTCAGCCGCAGTCGACTCGGTGCGAAGGCATGGTGCACTCTAAACAGCTCAAAAGTCCAGCACAGGGCAACACACGATACATTCATGCTCACATCCATATACAGGGGCAAACTCCACACAGAACACCCCTGCCAAACATGAGCCTCGAACCCAGGACCCTCTTTCTGCAAGGTGGATGCAGGAGGACGCCACCGTGCCATCACTTGATCAGAAAACACGGCCCAAAATCTTGACACATGGTGGTATTTGATTTAATTTCACTTATTTAAGTATTACATTTATGACCACGTCATGTAAACGTCTGCATTCTGATTGGTCAGAAAGTGTCGATAATTTTTTTCTACAAAAGTAACACAGTTATAAGTGACCTTTAGGTATTATATCTGCTGCTCTAACCATTAGGCCATGGCTCCTCCCCATCTACCTATCACTAGGGTAGTTAACACTCCTGGACACTTGTGTGCACACAGGGACAGACACACATTTCGGACCAATCAGAGTAAACAACTGATCAGTATATAAAGGATATAAAATTAAACATGAATGAAATGTTAAAATAAACACTTTATTTATAAACAACTTTTCCTCATGGTTCATGTCTCATGATCTGACTCTCACATCATATAGTGGTACCTTGACTTACAAATTTAATCTGTTCCGAGAGCGAGCTCATAAGCCGAAAGGTTCGTTAGATGAAATAATTATTCTCATAAGAAATAACAGAAAACCAATTAATCCATTCCAACCCCCTCCCAAACTCATATAACCTGCCACAAACACATATATTTCACCTAATACATTAAAGATAAACATGTAAAAACAATAAATATTTCATAATAATAATAATAATAATAATAATACATGTACATTAACATTCATAATAATTAATAATAAATAATAATAAAACAAGAATAAACAATAAGTCAACTAACCCTTCTGATCATCGACTGCGGCGAAGATGTGAGCAGGCATGAGGTGGTACGTAACAGAGAAGGAGGAGGAGAATTTTGTGCGTGTGCACGCTACGAATGCCAGTGAGGAAAGGCTAGTGGTGAGCTACCACAGGGCCAGTGTTTCTGTCAGAGGGGGTGCATATGACCCTGGGGAGCATGCTTTTTTGCCATACTGTACTAGAATTAAGTGTACTTGCGCATCCTCTCCAGTAGTTGGCAGTGGCGCCCTCATTGCTGCACTATCGTGTAGGGAAAAAGCACCAAGCAAATGATAATGAAATGCAGTAAACAATATTTATAGTTGTGTGCAGGCCGCTGGAGGGCCATGAAATGTTTTTTTTTTCTTCCTATAGGGGGTGTCACAGAAAACAATTGAGAAGCACTGCACAAGGCATTCTTGGCTTCTTGTGACGCGGAAGGATACACACGGAAGAATTTGAGGGTAATCGGCCCGGAAAAGCCATTTCTCCAGCAAAGCTCAGAAATCAAAATTTTGCTGGTTGGATGGGGCAGATTTTTGGAGGGATCGAAGCTCATATCATGGAAAATTAATTCTAAAAGACACTCGTAAGTGTCGCGCTAACTGGGTTATCAAAGGCCGGCCATGTCTCTCACTGTCTATGGTGTGAGGTTCATGTAAAAGAACCATCGCTGACTTTCGTCAAGAGGTGCTGTATAGCTGCCAGCGAGTTTCTGCCCTGCAATGGCCTGGCGAGCTGTCCAGGGTGTACTTCGCCCTCATCCAGCCTCCCTACGACTCTAATTAGAATTAAATGGTTCAGAGAATGAATGACTGAATGAATATTTTAATAACTTGTTAATGGACGAGAATAAAAACAAGGGGACCAAAAACGCAATCTTGGTCTCGAAATGTAAAGAACTCCATTTAGAAACCGCCGCTTTAGAAAACATTTCAACAACACAACAATATCATTAGTTGTTTACTTATTTCACGTCATTAATGATGACGTCACATGAGGGGATCCCTCGCTACTTCGCGTTTCAATTAATGCAGCTTCAGTGCATCGCGTTTTTTAAAAAAAATAAATAAATATAAGGAAATTAAGGAAGAATATGTGGAAATGTTAAGCAAAATGTCACAAAAACAAGGCCAATTAAGCAAAAAACCTTAAACAAACACAAAACAAAAAACAACCCTAAATCTCCCATCAAAACCATCTGAAGATACAAACAGGGCGAGGTCGATAGGGTTCGGCAGAGGTGGGGGGCTGATATGATCCGGGAAGGGAAGCAGAACCGATACTTTTCTGAACTTGTGCCAAAACTTTTAAAGAAGAAACAAATTGACTGGAGTATTACAATGAACTGAATAAGAGTGAAACTCTCTGTAAATCTGATCAGATCCGCTGTGCTGTGCTTGAGAGGAACCAGGAGTTTAAACACAGGACATAATGATGTATTGATAATGTGATGATTATGGAGCGAGAGAGAGAGAGAGAGAGAGAGAGAGAGAGAGAGAGCGATAGAGAGCGAGAGAGAGAGAGATTGTATACAGTGCTTATACTTATACAAGGTTTAAACATACGTTTCCCTCTAAAGAATGCCATGTAACGACTTAAAAACAAATTCATCTAACCGGCCGTCGCGAACCTAACTCGTTTGTAAGCTGGGGAGCGTCTGTACTTACATTGTTGCATCTGTGTGTGTATGTGCATATACATGCACGCGTGCACGTGTATGTATGTGTGCCCTCTTCTTCTCATGCAGTTCCATCTGTATGTATGTGTATTTGTTATTATAAGCATTTATAGCATTGAATATGTATTTATTGATATTATATACACATATACATATACAGTGGTACCTCACCTTACGATAGTCCGCGCAAACGAAAAATCCAGGCTACGAAAAACATTTTCCAAAATTTTTTGTCTCTGCATACGAAACAAGTTCTCTTTACGAAACGCGCCAAATGCGCCATTCAATCATTAAAACGCGCCAATCAAATATTCAAACAATGCATAAACTGCTCTCCCATTGACTATCTTCCAACATCCCGCCCCGCTGGCCTCCCATTGGCTAAGAGGGATGATGAAGCTCCCTCCCATTGGCTATCTCCCGACATCCTGCCTCGCTGGCCTCTCATTGGCTTGGAGGGATCACGTAGCTCCCTCCCATTGGCTATTATGGAGCACCCATAATGCTTTTCGTGTAAAGGACAGAGTTACTGTTGTTTCATGAGTTTTTTGAGTGTGCTCATTGCAACTTTAACTTTTGGTTCAGGCTTTTAACCTTGCATAAACATTTGTAAGATTATAACTCTGCTAAGAAGACATGGTCAACACATGTGCATGCACACACACACACACACACACACACACACACACACACACACACACACACACACACACACGCACACACACACACGTGTGTGATTCCCAGTGCGAGTGGAAAGAAGAACCGGGCTCATGGCATGTGGTTGAGTGATATCGCAAAGGAATATGGTTAAATCCGTCTACCATTGGTACAATATTGAAGCAGAAGGTCTTAAAAGATGTATTATTATAATTTTTAAAGGGTTTAGGGGGTAGTATTGGGGGCCTTGGAATGAATCACACGTTTTACGTGTAAAATGCAGTTCAATTTACGAAAAATCCAGGTTACGAATAAAGCTCTGGAACGGATTATTTTTGCAAGGTGAGATACCACTGTATGTATACACCAGTGGGGGGGTGGGTCCTACTTTGTGGATTTCGATGGTCGCGTGAGGATCTCGGTCCCAATTAATCACGGAAAGTGAGGGATCACTGTACACTTCTTGTTCCCTACATTAGTCTCTCCAAGAAATAATTTCGTATTTTACAAGAGTACACGCAAGCGTACGCCAGGGGGTTGGGAGGTTGAGGATGGGCAGAGGGACGTACAGACACTATAGGTTTTTCAAAACGCTCCACAAGTAACTTGTTAGTTGGACGCTTGTTCCTTATCTCTAGTGCGCTGCACGGGAGCAGCGCTATTAACTCTGCACCTCCCTTTATTAAAGCTGGACTGTAAAAATCTGAGATATTTCAGGATGTAAACATGTTACAATTAAAACGTGTTTTTATTAAACTATACATGGTTTTATTCATCATTCTGTTCACTTCACGTCAATTTTTTCAGGTGGATCTGGCAACCCTGTGGTGCTGTACTGTATTACGGCGAGGCGAGCTCTGCGCTCATGCACCTGTGATGTAATAAGGTCGTCTTTTCTCCCTTTTTTTCTATTATTAGAAATGTTAGGCCGAAAGCGCTGGAAATTTCCACAGCATAGTTTTAGAAATCTGGCTGGA
>CM045738.1:44334796-44347296 GCA_024760905.1 Plotosus lineatus
AGGGAGAGAGAGACAGAAAGATGGCTTGAGAGGAAAGAGAGGGAAGATGGAAGAGAGGGAAAGAGAAGTCAGAGACTAAAGAGAAAGAGAGAGAGAGTGAGAGAGAGACAGAGAGAGAAGTTAGAAACTGGAGACAGACAGAGAGCGACAGAAAGACAGAGAGAGAGAGAGAGAGAGAGAGAGAGAGAGAGAGAGAGAGAGAGAGAGAGAGAGGTTAGAAACGGGAGGGAGAGAGAAACAGAAAGATGGCTTGAGAGGAAAGAGAGGGAAGATGGAAGAGAGGGAAAGAGAAGTCAGAGACTAAACAGAAAGAGAGAGAGAGAGAGAGAGAGAGAGAGAGAGAGAGAGGTTAGAATCGGGAGGGAGAGAGAAACAGAAAGATGGCTTGAGAGGAAAGAGAGGGAAGATGGAAGAGAGGGAAAGAGAAGTCAGAGACTAAAGAGAAAGAGAGAGAGAGAGAGAGAGAGAAGTTAGAAACTGGAAGTTAGAAACTGTAGACAGAGAGAGAGAGAGAGAGAGAGAGAGAGAGAGAGAGAGAGAGAGAGGTTAGAAACGGAGGAGTGTGAGAGAGAGAGAGAGAGAGAGAGAGAGAGAGACACATACAGAAAGATGGATTGGAAGAGAAAGAGGGTGAGTTCGAGAGGTTAGAGACTGGGGAGAGAGATGATGACTGCAGAAAGAGAGAGAAAGAGTGAGAGAGAAGTTTGATATTGGAGAAATGGAGAGAAGGTAGAGAGGGAGAGGAAGAAGTGAGAGATTAGAGAGAGAGAGAGAGAGAGAGAAGATAGAAACTGGAGAGACAGAGAAACAAAGAGAGAGAGAGAGAGAGAGAGAGAGAGAGAGAGAGAGAGAGAGAGAGAGAGCGGTCAGTGTATGGTTGTGGGTGGAGGATGTGGGCGGTTTGGTGAATTAAGGCTCTGTGACGTCTCCACGTGGATTAAGCAGTACGGTAAATAAAAGCCTGAATAAAAACCTCAGGATCGTTGCACGACGCGCAGCGGGAAACAGGAAGGGCGTGAATATTTACGCACCGCATGGGACTGTTTGATTGTCGGTTTTCTGACAGCAACACGCGAATAACAAAAGCATTAAGTGTATAAATCATCTTTCAGCTGAAGGAGAAATGTAAGCGTTATAACAAGGTTTAACTGATGGAATGGAAAAATGCAGCATCGACTTAGAACTCATGCACCGTAGCAGAAATGAGTTAGCACATGTCGCGCTGATCCGTGGGAGGCGGTATTTTATATGATATTATAATGTAAGCATCAGCACAAAAAAAAAAAATCACGGAGGTGAAAAAAGAAATAACACTTTTTTTATATTTGTTACTGCACGAGTTATCTTGACCCAGAAACCTGAAATTCTAATGTCGCTAATAATGAAAGCATGCTAGTCGTATGCAATCATGCTAATTAGTCATGGTTAGCATGTGATCGTTAAACTATTGTTTAGCCACATCATTAGTACACGATGTTTGTTTGGCTGATTTAAGCGATGCGAGGTTGCGAGTTAGCGATGGATAAAATTAGGCTAAGTGTTGGGACTAGCATGACGCTTACCTGCACTCTTTCAGAGGCGCAGGCACGGCTAGCTGCTTATTGTACGACGGAGACGGACAGCAATACTGGTGTGAAGTATTTACAGACCTACGACACAAGGAGAAACATAAAGTCAGAAACTCAACGAGAACGTCCGCGTTTATCGCATTATCCACACGGAAAAATACCGAGCGTGCAGCAGACTAGCATCAAATTGGTTACGTCAGGAATGAAATGCATTCTGAACAACAATAAAATGTGTTTATTTCTGGGTCAAACTTATTTTAAGATACAAAAACAAGTAAACATTAAACCACAATAAAACATATTAATTTTTTTTTTTTTTTTTTTTTTGGGGGGGGGTATTTTTCGACTATTGTCTCCCGAATTTTAGGCGTATTTCAATCTATCACACAGCTACCACCAACCAGGGAGAGGTAAAAGTATGTACACGCCCCTTCTATGACATGTAATGCTAGCCACCCGCCTCTTTTCGAACTGCTGTGCATATGTATTTGGTATTTGGGGGAGGTCTAACACACTCGGAGGGAAAACGCTACCTGCCTCTTTGTACAAATGAGCTCACAGACGCCCATGATTGGCTGACGATCGCTGTGACAGGGAAGTGTGCACATGCCATCCCTCCATCCTGTGAGAGCTCGACCAGTTAGCTCCCATGGACTCCTGGCTTCGGACGACGGATTCAAACTTTGGCATCTCCTTAACCTTTTTATTATGGTGATAAGGCCATGGGGCAAGTTTACAAAACATAATTTTTCCTTCAGGTCGCAGGTCTTTACAAGTCTCCATCACTCACACACACACACACACACACACACACACACACACACACACACACACACACACACACACACCTCACTACAAATAGTGCACTCCTGAAGTTACCACTCTGGTGCAGCATGAATAATTTCCCCATCATCTGTCTTGCAGTAATTTTGATGACTTTAAATCTGAATACAGAATCTGACTGACGGGTCTGTTGCCTTTAGGCGTGGCCTGTCCTGAATGTCTTAAAAATTAAAATAAGCTGATATTTATGTCATAAGTTCAATTTTATGGTAGCTTCATTCACAAATTAGTTTAGGAAAGCACTTTGCTAGCTGCATACACTCCCCAGAAGCACTAGCGATCTCCTGAAATCCTTCATCGTGATGTGTACGTACAGTAAAAATAAACAATCCTGTCACTTGGTCGCTTTCTAATGTGAATTCAGGATAGGCGTAAATATATCAGATTTTTGCTTCTGTATTACTAGAAAATGTTTAAGGTCAATTACTGTATACAGTACTGTACACAGGTATTGAAGGGAAACTGAAAAAATTGCAAAAACACCACATCAAAACAGCACTTTAGAGCTCGAGGCAACGATACATACCTTTACAGAGACATCCATCAGTGTGGATAATTAACCTTTGATTAACCATAGGACTTCTTCATATATCAAATAAATAAATAAATAAATAAATAAATAAAAGAAATAAACACTGTGCAAATAGGAACACAGTGACTTTATTTAAATATATTTCACTCTTTCTGATGCGTACATTCCATAAAAGAACATGTTCCCAGCATCATTTACACAAATTCCACCAACCAATAAACTCAACCAAATCAATTATTCATTCAATCAGCCAATCAAACTTACATTCAACCAACCAACCAACTAACCACTCAACCAAATCATTTATTCATACAACCAATCAATCAAACTAACATTCAACCAACCAATCACTCAACCAATCAATTATTCAATCAACCAGCCAATTAAAATTTAATTTAATCAACCAACCACTCAACCAAATCAATTAATCAACCAACCAATCAAACTTACATTCAACCAACCAATCAATCAACCAAATCAATTACAGTATTCAATCAACCAGCCAATCAAAATTACATTCAACCAACCAATCACTCAACCAATCAATTATTCATACAACCAATCAATCAAACTAACATTCAACCAACCAATCACTCAACCAATCAATTATTCAATCAACCAGCCAATTAAAATTTAATTTAATCAACCAACCACTCAACCAAATCAATTATTCAATCAACCAACCAATCAAACTTACATTCAACCAACCAATCAATCAACCAAATCAATTACAGTATTCAATCAACCAGCCAATCAAAATTACATTCAACCAACCAATCACTCAAATTTATGTAGATTGACTAGTTAAGTTAGGATTTAGAAGTCTGGACGATTCTTCTTGAGTTTGGAGTAGTCCATGTTCACGGAGAAGAACTTGTACTGATAAGTTATTCATACAACCAGTCAATCAAACTAACACTCAACCAACCACTCACTCATCCAATCAATTATTCAATTAACCAGTCAATCAAACTTACATTCAACCAACCAATCACTCAACCAAATCAATTATTCAATCAACCAACCAATCAAACTTACATTCAACCAACCAATCAATCAACCAACTCAATTACAGTATTCAATCAACCAGCCAATCAAAATTACATTCAACCAACCAATCACTCAACCAATCAATTATTCATACAACCAGCCAATCAAAGTTACATTCAACCAACGAACCACTCAACCAATCAATTATTCAATCAACCAGCCAATCAAACTTACATTTAACCAACCAATCACTCAAATAATCAATTATTCATACAAACTAGTCAATCAAACTAACACTCAACCAACCACTCACTCATCCAATCAATTATTCAATCAACCAGTCAATCAAACTAACATTCAACCAACCAAATGAACTGATACACCCTGGCCAGCTCGCCATGCCATCGCAGGGCCAACACTCCCACAACCATTCACAATTACGGGAGATTTGAAACTGCCAATTAACCTACTGTGCATGTTTTTGGACTGCGGAGGGAAACCAGAATATCCAGAGGAAACCACATAAGCACAGGGAGAACATAGAAACCTCCACACAGAAACGCCCAGGCTGGGAATCAAACCCAGGACCTTATTGCTGTGAAGCGGACGTGCTGACCACTACGCTACCGTGCCGCCTCCAAATCAAACACTTAATCAAAATAAGTTTTTTTTGGGGGGAGGGACTTTTTTTAACCTATTTTTCTCTCCTAACGTGAGGGGGGCACAAACCAGTGTCTCTCCCTCACGCCGGTCCCAAGCCCGGATAAATGCAGAGGGTTGCGTCAGGAAGGCCATCCAGCGTAAAACAAATGCCAAATAAAATATGCGAGTCACTACAAAGAATGTCGTACCGGATCGGTCGAGGCCTGGGTTAACAACGACCGCCATCAGTGCTGTCAACTAACAGGGTGCTGGTGTAAATTGGACTACTGTTGGTCGAAGACGTCGAAGAAGGAGAGGCGGGAGGTGTGTCCGTAGGCAGAGAGAGCAGAGTAAAGGCATGAGTCTAGGACTGAGAGTAGGGACTTTGAATGTTGGAACTATGGCAGGAAAAGGTAGAGAGCTGGCTGACATGATGCAGAGGAGGAAGGTGGACATACTGTGTGTTCAGGAGACCAGGTGGAAAGGTAGCAAGGCTAGAAGCTTAGGAGCAGGGTTTAAGCTGTTTTATCATGGTGTGGATGGGAAGAGAAATGGAGTAGAAGTCATCTTGAAGGAGGGGTTTGTCAGGAATGTTCTAGAAGTGAAAAGAGTGTCAGACAGAGTGATGAGTCTCAAGTTAGAAATTGAAGGTGTGATGTTCAATGTTGTTAGTGCTTATGCCCCATAGGCAGCATGTGAGCAAGAAGAGAAGGAGAGATTCTGGAGTGAGTTAGATGAAGTGATGCAGAGTACCCCCAAAGGTGAAAGAGTGGTCATTGGTGCAGACTTCAATGGACATGTTGGTGCAGGAAACAGAGGGGACGAGGAAGTTATGGGCAGGTTTGGTATCCAGGACAGGAAGACAGAAGGACAGATGTTGGTAGATTTTGCAAAAAGGATGGAAATGGCTGTGGTAAATACTTTCTTCCAGAAGAGAGAGGAGCATAGGGTGACTTATGAAAGCGGAGGTAGGAGCACACAGGTAGACTACATCTTGTGCAGATGATGTAATTTGAAGGAAGTCAGTGACTGCAAAGTAGTAGTGAGTGAGAGTGTTGCCAAACAGCATAGGAAGTTGTTATGCAGGATGACGCTGATGGTGAGGAAGGTGAAGAAGGCAAAGGCAGAGCAGAAGACAAAGTGGTGGAAGCTGAAAAAGAAAGAGTGTCGTGTTGTCTTCAAGGAGGAGTTGAAACAGGCTTTGGGTGGCCAGGAAGTGCTTCCAGATGACTGGACAACTACAGCAAATCTGATCAGGGAAACAGGTAAGAGAGTACTTGGTGTGTCATCTGGAAGGAGAGTAGATAAGGAGACTTGGTGGTGGAATGAGGAAGTGCAGGAGTGTATACAAAGGAAGAGGTTAGCTAAGAAGAAGTGGGACATTGAGAGGACCGAAGAGAGTAAACAGGAGTACAGGGAGACACAGTGTAAGGAGAAGGTAGTGGTGTCAAAGGCCAAACAGAGGGCGTGTGGTGACTTGTATGCTCGGTTGGAAAGTAAAGAGGGAGAAAATGATTTATACAGGTTGGCACAGCAGAGAAATAGAGATGGGAAGGACATGCAGCAAGCTAGCGTGAGGGAAGAGAGGGAAATCTATTGACTGATGACAGAAGTGTGCTGGGAAGATGGAAAGAGTACTTTGAAGAGCTGATGAATAAGGAAAATGAGAGAGAAAAAAGAGTAGAAGAGGTGACTGTTGCGGACCAGGAAGTAGCAAAGATTAGTAAGGGTGAAGTGAGGAGGGCATTGAAGAGGATGAAGAATGGAAAAGCAGTTGGTCCTGATGACATACCGGTGGAGGTATGGAAGTGTCCAGGAGAGGTAGCAGTAGATTTCCTGACAAGAACATTCAACAAGGTCTTAGAGAGTGAGAGGATGCCAGAGGAATGGAGAAGTGTGATGGTGCCCATTTTTAAGAACAAGGGAGACGTGCAGAGTTGCGGCAACTACAGAGGAATAAAGTTGATGAGCCATACGGTGAAGTTATGGGAAAGAATAGTGGAAGCTAGACTAAGGGCAGAGGTCAGCATTTGTGAACAACAGTTTGGTTTCATGCCAAGAAAGAGCACCACAGATGCAGTGTTTGCCTTGAGGATGTTAATAGAGAAGTACAGAGAAGGTCAGACGGAGCTGCATTGTGCCTTTGTGGATCTGGAGAAAGCATATGACAGGGTGCCAGGAGAGGAACTGTGGTATTGTATGAGGAAGTCTGGAGTGGCAGAGAAGTATGTTAGAGTGGTGCAGGACATGTATAAGAGATGTAAGACAGTGGTGAGGTGTGCTGTCGGTGTGACAGAAGAGTTCAAGGTGGAGGTGGGACTGCATCAAGGGTCAGGTCTGAGCCCCTTCTTGTTTGCTATGGTGATGGACAGGCTGATAGACGAGGTTAGACAAGAACTTAGACTATGATGTTTGCAGATGACATTGTGATCTGTAGTGAGAGCAGAGAACAAGTGCAGGAAAATCTATAGAGGTGGAGGTATGCCCTGGAAAGGAGGGGAATGAAGATTAGCCTCAGTAAAACAGAATATGTGTGTGAATGACAAGGACCCAAGAGGAATGGTGAGGTTACAGGGATAAGAGATAAGGAAGGTGGAGGATTTTAAGTACTTAGGCTCAACAATACAAAGCAATGGAGAGTGTGGAAAAGAGGTGAAGAAGCGTGTGCAGGCAGGTTGGAATGGTTGGAGAAAAGTGTCCGGAGTGATGTGTCATAGGAGGGTTCATCATCATCAGCATTCATCAGTTCATTTTCTGTAACAGCTTAATCCTAACTTGGGTCGCGGGGAGGCTGGCGCCCATCCCAGCCAACTTCGGGCGAGGGCAGAGTACATCCTGGACAGCTCGCCAGGCCATCGCAGGGCGGAAACACGCTGACGGCTTTGCAGCCTACTCTTGTCGAAAGTCAGCAATGGTTCTTTTACATGCCTCACACCATAGACAGTGAGAGACATGGTCGGCCTTTGATAACCCAGTTTGCTCCACTGGGGGGGACAGTGACAACCTTGTGCAGAGTGGGACTCGAACCCCCAACTTTTGGATCAGCGATACGGCGCCTTATACCACTAGACCACCACTGCCTCATAGGAGGGTATAGGCAAGAATGAAAGGAAAAATGTACAAGACGGTGATGAGGCCAGCGATGTTGTATGGTTTAGAAACAGTGGCCCTGGGGAAAAGACAGGAGGCAGAGCTGGAGGTAGCAGAGATGAAAATGTTGAGGTTCTCTTTGGGAGTAACGAGGATGGATCGGATCAGGAATGAGCACATCAGAGGGACAGCACATGTCAGACGTTTTGGAGACAAAGTCAGAGAGGCTAGATTGAGATGGTTTGGACATGTACAGAGGAGGGATAGTGAGTATATTGGTAGTAGGATGCTGAGGTTGGAACTACCAGGCAGAAGGCCTAGAGGAAGACCAAAGAGACGATTCATGGATGTAGTGAAGCAGGACATGAAGGTCGCTGGTATAAGAGAAGAAGATGCAAAGGATAGGGTGAAATGGAGGCAGATGATTCTCTGTGGCGACACCTGAAGGGAAAAGCCGAAAGGAAAAGAAGAAGAAGAAAGAAGAAGTTTCTCTCCTAAATTTCAGAGTGAATTTCATTTGGGCAGTACTTTGGTGATTGCCTGTGACCTTTTGAGTTGGCAACTGTCAGTGATGATCTGTGATGATCATCATGGTTGCAGATATGGTTGCAGTCAGTCACCGAGTTACAGATTGTCTGAGACTTTGTTGTGAGATTTTGCTGGCTACAACCATTCTGAAGATATCTGTGACCATAATGCTCAGATGAAAATCTCTGATGATGAGCAACTAGGTCTGAGACTGTCAGCAACTAAGTCAACAACAATGTGCGAGCATCTGTGAAGGACCACAACAGTCTCAGACTATCAGCAGTATAATCGCGGACAGTTATCGACACATACCGATTAGTAGATCATTGCATATCTTCATCCAATATTTGGAGGCAGGTTTTAAAAACATTGTCCACAACGGGTGGATTCCGTGATATGGTCAATCAAATGAGATTGGGGTTTTAGTCTGTTTCAAATCTCGCCCATCAAGTGTTGCATCAACCTGGATTCGAGCCAGTGATCTTTGGGTACTTATTCAAAGTTCATGTAAAAGATTTCCTGCCCAACGCCACATAAGAAAGTGATATTATTGTTATTATTAACATGAACATTGCTGCAGGAGGCTGCGTGGTGAAGCAGACGAGGTCTTTAACCCTGAAGCTGGTGCTTACATTGGTCATATGATATTTCAGCCTGAGGCGCTCGAGCCTCTGTTAACCACTCACACGTCTGTTTTTAGACACAAAGCCGTTCAACAGAAAACAGATGGCTGTATTTTTTCATGTGTTATATAACAGGAGGTGTAAGGACAGAAAATAAACGTTTGAAACAGTAAGAGAAGCGAGGAAGTGGATTTTAATACAATTCTCTTTGTAGATTTTATACATCGGTAATAAAGATAAGCTTTAAATATTAAAAAATAAATATCAAATGCATGTTTATTTATTGTGAATGTTGACAATGCGGAGGTTAAAAGCAGAGGGAAAAAAGGCAAATGGAAATGCCGCTCCGGAACTGTGAAAGAGAATTTCACGCCTGCCATCTCTTGTTCCTTCTCCATCAGCTCAAAGAGATGAATAACACATCATGACCTTCAGGCCTGTGAGTGCTGCATCCTGCACTTCTCTCCAAACCAGAGCCGTTTTTCTCCTCCATCATCTTAAGCACCTTTTCATGCACCTTTTCATGCCATTCTGTTTACTGACTCTAAATCAGGGTTCAATTGATTCTCGTAGTTTATTCCCTTCTTTCCTTCGTTTAATGTTGGTCACTGACACAGCAAATGTAATTAAAGCAATGAACTGATGCCTCTTTCATGTCAGGAATCATCATGTAGAGTAACACTCCTGAAAAAACGGATTCTACACAAGAGGTTCCTCAAGGGTCACCTTTAGGAGCCTTACTGTTTTTTTTGTTCTTATGCTGATGTTATACTTTTAATAAACCCACCAGCATCGTTGTACAGCCGCATACCACCATATTGAATACCGCCATACCAAATCAATACAATCATACCAAACCAACACTAGTATAGTCCAAAACTGAACTTTTGTACAACATTGTTGTACAGTCCAACATCATTGTATTAAACCAACACCATCATACTATGCCAACACTGCTGTATAGTCCTATACTCCCATAATAAACCAATGGCAATTTATAGTCTCACACTGCCACACTAAACCAAAGTCACCATATAATCCAACAGCACCGTACTAAACCAACGTCACTGTAAAAAAAAACATACCGTTGTACAGTACAAAACCACTGTACAGACCAGCACTGATATACACAAACCAACACTGCCACACTAAAGCAACACCATCATATGGGCCAACACTGCAACAACAAAACATTACCACTAGACTAAATCAACACCATCATATTAATCCAATACCAGAGTACAATCCA
Organism: Plotosus lineatus; assembly: GCA_024760905.1. NCBI lineage: Eukaryota > Metazoa > Chordata > Actinopteri > Siluriformes > Plotosidae > Plotosus > Plotosus lineatus. The sequence continues at coordinate 44,344,862 of CM045738.1, forward strand.
ACACTGCTGTATCAATCCAACACCACAATACTAAACCAACACTGCAATATTAAACCAACACCACCGTACAATCCAACACTGCTGTATTAAACCAACACCAAAGTACTAAAGCAACACCACAGTATTAAACACAGTACTCAACCAACACCACAGTACTAAAGCAACACCACAGTATTAAACCAACACCACAGTACTAAACCAACACCGCAGTACTAAAGCAACTCCACAGTACTAAACCAACACTGTAGTACTAAACCAACACCGCAGTACTACACCAACACCACAGTACTAAACCAACTCCATAGTACTAAACCAACACCGCAGTACTAAACCAACCCTGTAGTACTAAACCAACACTGCAGTACTAAACCAACACCTCTATATAATCCAACACTGCTATACAAAACCATCACCACCCGACTAAAACAACACAACAATCTAACACCGCTATTCTTCTGTAACTTTACTATCACGTATAAACATTGCGATGTACAGTTTTCCAGAAATATTTTTAAGCATTTCAATGTTGTGTTATTGAAAATTGCAGAGATGCAGCTAAAACACACACACACACACACACACACACACACACACACAGACACCCACATGGACAGACATAGACACACACACACACACACACACACACACATACACACACACACACACACACAAACACAAACACAGACAACAGCTCACATGACAACCTCCCTGTGGATTATTCTTGTTTACACACACGTGACTGAAGTCATGCACTCACACACCAAACATTGAACATCTGCATGAAAATGTGACTCAGCAGATCACGCACACACACACACACACACACACACACACACACACACACACACACAGAGAGAGAGAGAGAGAGAGAGAGAGAGAGAGAGAGAGAGAGAGAGAGAGAGAGATTTTATATGATCATCATCAATAACAAGTACTCACATTTTGGAGAGTCGGTATGCCATAATGGGTTGTGATGGAGGTCAGCTATTGTCAGTGTGTGTGTGTGTGTGTGTGTGTGTGTGTGTGTGTGTGTGTGTGTGTGTGTGTGTGTGTAAACTGTAGCAGGAATGGGACAGGAGGAGGAGTAGGAGGATGGAGTGTGGAGCTGCGGTCTGTTGTTTCATTCAGACTCATCAGCAGCTGTGATGCAACAAACGCATCACACATCCACACTGAGCTGTACCAACTGTGATACTGGGGGAGGGGCAAAGTGGGAGGGAAAAATATTCTAGAATTTCATTAAATTTTCTTTTTTTTTATGCTTGCTTGCTTTTCACTTTTATATTAAACACACTTTTACTTTTTATTTTTTTTTGGAATTTATTTTAATTGAACCTTGATTGAGTTTACCTGACTCACCCCCTGTATACAGTGGTACAGCCCAAAGCCTCAGCACTTAATTGGCTCTTGGGTCTCTATGGAAACAGGAGGAGAGGCTCGACCTTCGCTGCTTAGAGATGCTGAGTGAGCCAAAAGAAGAGCATCCAGATAAAAGCCATTTCTCTTTCTCCCTGTCTCTGTTTCTCTCTTGCTCTCTCTCGCTCACACACACACACACACACACACACACACAGCTATAAAGGTAAAGCGCCCCCTCTATTGCCACTTCAACCCCAAATTGTGCCGAATAATATAACCTGAGTGTTTCCTTTATATTGCTGAAGTAGATCCATGAGTCAGGATTATTTATCTTCGATCACTCAGGATTTCTTTCTTCTTCAGAATTGCTGGAAGCAAAATCTAATTGTTAAAACATCCTACTCAAGTGTGTTCATTAAATGTTATTTTAAATGAAACACATTTTTGTTAACCCTTGAAAGACCAAATTATTTTTGCAGTTAAAAAAAGTTATCACTAGTTTTTCATAATCAAAAATGTCTCAGGAAACACCCCGAACACATTTCTTTCAACAAAATTATAACACTAATAATAATAATAATAACAATAATAATAATAATAATAACACTCTCACAAATTCATGAACCACACAATCCTGTACACTCAAGGTGGTCTCATAGCTGACTGAGGCACGTGGGATCAAGCTGTGTTGACACAGGCGACGCCACAACAAGTATAGAATGCGTCTGGTAAATAGCATTTTTGAAAGAGGACCATATGGTCCTGCTGGGTGTTAAAGTGTTAAATTTTAATACATAGTGAAATATTTATCGTTAATGAACATTTAAATAATTTTACTGTTTTTTTTTTTACCCTAAATTATTTTCTTCAGTAAGAACAGAAACAAAACACAACAGAATGAAATAAATCAATAAAAAATAACAATAGATAAATACACAAATATTAAAGCACTGTTTGTTTTCTTGTTTGTTTGAAATTTGAGGATTTTATTAAAATATCAAACAGCACAACTTCAGTACAGGAGAAAAAAATTGTCAGTGTGGAATTCAAACAAAGTTTCCAGTTTCCATAAAAAG